>CAUYPK010025681.1:0-10511 GCA_963574355.1 Loris lydekkerianus | reverse complement strand
ATTTTTCCTTCATGCTTTGAACTTTTGCATTTATTTAATAAATTCTACAATGATTAGAAAATTCTTCTCTTCTCTTCTCTTCTCTTCTCTTCTCTTCTCTTCTCTTCTCTTCTCTTCTCTTCTCTTCTCTTCTCGAGACAGAGTCTCAAGCTGTCGTACTAGGTAGAGTGCTCTGGTGTCATAGCTCACAGCAACCTCAAATTCTTGGGCTTAAGCAATTCTCTTTTCTCAGCCTCCCAAGTAGCTGGGACTACCAGCACTCACCACAACGCCTGGATATTTTTTTTGTTGTAGTTGTCATTATTGTTTTTAGCAGGCCAGGCCAGGGTCGAACCCGCTAGCCCTGGTGTATGTGGCTGGCGCCCTAACCACTGAGCTATGGGCACCTAGATTTTTATTTATTAGAGAGTTTTTATTAATGACTATCAGAGAAAATCATACATAATCAAAACACAGTAAAATCCTATATACAGTATCATACAAAATCAATACGTGTACTGTTTTCTCGTGTTTTAATCATTCTTTCTGGAAAAAAGGAGTCAATCTTGATCTGCTGCTTATTCTTATTATAAACTTAAGTGGAGAAAGCATTCTCAATGCTGGCTACACCACTCAGGATACCTGGGCATTTTTCCACAGCAGATGAGTTCAACTGCATTATCAGGTGTCTGACATCCTCTTCTTTTGGAGTCTATAATCTGTGTCATCCTCACTTGCTGCTTTTAATTCCAGCTGCTTCATGCACTTTTACACTGTTCTGCACTTTGGTCAGTATGGCTTGGAAATTGTTTTGGGGTCAGGTTCATTACAGGTTGCCACCTCACATCCATTGCAACAAAACCTTCAAAATCTCCTCCTTTGAATTCTGCCATGGGAGATAGAGTGTCTGATGGATTTAAGACATCATGCTCTTGGATTGTGACAAATTCAACTTTCTTGAAACACTTTTGTTGGTTTATTTTATTTTTTTTCTTTGAGACAGAGTCTCAAGCTATCGCCCTGGGTAGAGTGCCATGGTGTCATCACAGCTTACAGTTACTTCCATCTCTTGGGCTCTAGTGATCCTCTTGCCTCAGTTTTTCTATTTATAGTAGAGACAGGTCTCACTCTTGCTCACGCTGGTCTTGAACTCGTGAGCTCAAGCAATCCACCTGCCTTGGCCTCCCAGAGTGCTAGAATTATAGGCATGAGCCACTGCACCCAGCCCCTTGAAACACTTCTGTATGGTTTCTGTCTGAACTTTATTCCAAGCAAAACTGATCCAGATGACAACATCCAGAGTGTTTAACTGATACAGTAGATGAATTTGCTTCCATGGGTGGACCGCGGGTTTGTGTTTCAGTAATGACCCACTATAGGAGCCAGGCTTGATTGTACATTTTAAATGTTTTGATGATGACTTGGTCAAGAGTTTGTATTTTTGAGGTCGTGTTGGAAGGCAGAAATTTCAGTATCACATTTGTGAGATGATTCACTTGCGGGTGGCTGGACAGTTGTCTACTGTCGGTAGAATGGACCATTTCTTCTTCTTCATTTCTTGATCAATACCTCTTACCCACTCTTCCAATAGGACATCAGTCATCCATGCACATTTGTTTGCTCTCCAAGTGATGGGGAGGTCTTTGAGCTTTAGGCAAAAAATAGGCATGACTTTGCCAATTTACCAATCATCAAGGGCATTAGTTTCTCTCTAGTTGAGCTAGTGCAAAACAAAACTGTGAAACGTTCTTTGGAAAGTTTTCAGCTCTTACAATTGTCACTCTTCATGATAAAGCTCCCATCAGGCATCATCTTGAAGAAAAGTCTATACTTGTCAGCATTAAAGATGTCGTCATCTTTGAAGCCTCTGGTAAAGTCTAAGAACTTTTTTTTTCCCCTTGAGATAAGAGTCCACTCTCTTGCCCCAGACTAGGGTGTCATGGCATCAACTTAGCTCACAGCAACCTCAGACTGGTGGGTTAAAGTGATCCTCCTGCCTCAGCCTCCCAAATAGCTGGGACTACGGATGCCCATCACAACACACGGTTAATTTTTCTATTTTTTAAAATTCTTTTCTATTTTTAGTAGGGACAGAGTCTTGTTCTTGCTCAGGCTTATCTTGAACTCTTGAGCTCAAGGGAACCTCCTGCTTCAACCTCCCAGAGTGTTAGGATTACAGGCGTGAGGCATGGCCCCTGGCCAGTCCAGGAACTTTTGGGTGAAATTTTCCACAATTTCTATTGGAACTCTATTAGATTCACCACACGAGACATACTGGGAGATCTTGTATTGTAATTAAAATTTCTCAAGCCAACCACTTGATGCTTGGAAATCTGTCTCCCCTAATTCCTATTTTTTTTTTTTTGTTTTTGTTGTTTTTTTGTTTTGTTTTTAGCAAATTCTTGGATCATTGGCCCAGAGATTCAGATGTTAACTGACCTCATTTTTTTGAACTGTTTAATGTGGCGTTATTGGGTTCATCAAGGGAAATTTTCTTCCTTTTCCACTATAGGTCTCTGCTTTCCTTACCATATCTCCCCAAGTACACATGTGTACATTTTTTAAAGTTGTTAGCTGTAGTCTTGCTACGTTGCTACTATTTTCTGCTTTCTTTGGCTACTGTTTTCCAGAAAATGTAGAAGAAGATCAATTTTTTCCTGTAATGTCAGCTCTTTGAGTTATTTCCTTTGGGCCACCATGTCTTGATTAACTGTAAAAATTATCAGTAATTATAGGATGTACCTATAATTCAGACAAGTCCTCCAGGTTGAAAAAGTCTTCCATAACACCTGATCAACAACACTAGGACGTTATGCCTAATCCAACATATGGTTATAATAAAACATGATAAAAAGAACTTATACTAATGAAAACATAATACAGCTAAGGGTCAAAGCCCACACCTCTACCCTCAGTGTAGAGGGGACTCAGCTAATCAACTTATAAAGGGTAAATTAAATTGTGTGTCCAAATGGTCAAGATACAACTTATAGGGATGGTCAATATGTGGAGGTTATTCTTCCATTGAATACATGTGGTACATGTCCAGTCTATGAAAATTAGGTCAACTTAAGAAGATGGTCAGTGTAGGGAGGTGGTCAACTATGAAGATTCTACTGTATATATTCTCTAGGGCCACAATGGAATGAGTAAAAAAATCAATAAAAATAAAATTTGTAGAAAATCCTCTATTATTTAGAAATTACAAAGCACTATTGTGAATAATGATGGACCAAAGAATAAATCACAAGGAGAACCAGAAAATATTTTTAGTTATATTCAAAAGCACATACTGAAAATTGTGGGATGGACTAACATTAAAGCATGCATACAATGGGACATAGCTTTAAATGTCTATGTTAGAAAAGAAGAGTTAAAACTACTGACCCAAGTTTCTTACTTCAGAAACTCAAAAAGGAGAAGCAAATTAAATTTAAATTAAGAGCAAAAAGGAAATAATAAAGGTAAAAGTAGAAATATATGAACTAGAAAACTAACAATGAAAGAAAAAGTATATATCCCAAAGCGGGTAGCTGATAAATAATTGGCATAACTGATAAAAAAAAATAGAAAGAAAACACAAATGACCAAAATCAGGAATGATGTACACACATTAAAAGATGAATAAGGGAATATTATAAATAACTATAACAATAAATTTAACAACTTAAGTGAAATGGACAAATTCCTTGAGAAACATACATTACCAAAAGCTAAATGAATGAATGAATGAAATAAGCAACATATGAATAGCCCTATATCTACAAGGAAGTTGAATTAACCCTTCCCATAAAAAATTCCAACTCTAGAAGGGTTTACTGATAAATCATATGAAACATCTATGTAAATGTCTTGCATAAATAAACTCATTCAGAAAATAGAGGGATAGAGAATGCCTCTTAACTAATTTTATGAAATGAGCATAGCCATGATACCAAAACCAGGCAAAAATGAAATTACAAAACCAGAAAACAACAGATCAGTATCCTTTATGTGCTGGTGCAGACATTTAAAAAAAATGTTAGCAATTCAGCTCTAACAACATATAAAGTGGATAATTTCAGTATGTCTGACCAAGTAGGGTTTATGCCAGTAATGAATGTTTGGTTTTATATTTGAAAATCAAAATTGTGATTCAGTATAATTAAAAGAGTAAAAAAAAATTTAAGCATAAATACATCCACCCACTATATAATTATCTCAGGAGATGCAGAGAATGCATTAACAAAATTCAACGTCCCTTCCTGAGAAAAACTGTTTGGAGACTAGAAAAGAGTACCTCATCTTAAGGAGAATCTTCCAAATCCCCACAGTTAAAACTATCCTCTCTGAGAAAGACTGAATTTGTTTCTTCTAAGTTTGGGCACATATCTGCTCTCACTACATCTATTCAAGGTTGCCAGTACGGTGAAACAAGAAATACAAAAGAAAAGGTGGCCAGAATGCAAAGGAAAAAATAATTTTTTTTTCTTTTTCTTTTTTGCTGATGACATGATTTGTCAGTGCAGGAAATTCTGTGGACATATGCCAAAATGCTCCTAAAACTTGTAAGTGAATTTAGAAAGATCACTGAATAAACAAAACCAATAAACTAAGGTAAATGAACAAAAATCAGATGTATTTATATAGTCTAACAATGAAAAATAGGAAATTTGGATTATAATAATGCCTTTTATAATAACATTGACAATTTTAAATTAAGAATAAAACAGACAAAAATATGCAAGTCCTATACACTGAAAACTATAAAAGTAATGCTGAGGGAAATAAAAGAAGACCCAAATAAATGTTCGTGAGTTGGAAAACTTGATATCTCTAAGATGCCAATTCATCCCAATTTATAGATTTAGTGCAACTCCAATCAAAATCCCTGTGTTGTTTTTCTTTTTTTTTTTTTTTTTGGTAGAAATTAAAAAGATGATTCTAAAATTCAGATGGAAATGCTAATAAAGCTTTCACAAAAGAGAGCAAAGTCAGAGGATATATGGTACACAATTCCAAGCCTAGTATAAAACTACAGTAAACAAGGTAGCATGTTATTAGCCAAAGAAGAGATGTACAGCTGAATGGGACACAGTACACACCCACAAGTGTATGGTGAATTGGCTTTTTGACAAAAGTGCAAAGGCAATTCATTGGAGAAAGGATAGTCTTTTTAACAAATGGTCTTGAAAGAACTAGATATGCATGTACACAAAAATAGGCTTTGACTCATAACTAGCACTCTATATAAAAGTTAGCTCAATGTGGATCATAAACCTAACTATAAAATATAAATCTATAAATCTTTAATAAGGAAGCAGAGGAGAAAATTTTTGTGATGTTGAGTTAGACAGATGTGTCTTAGATATGACACAAAAACATGATCCATCAAAGACAACTAAATTGTATTTCCTCTAAACTAATTACTTGTCCTCTTCCAAAGACATTGTTAAGAGAATGAAAATATAACTCATAGTCTAGGAAAAAATTGTAAATCACATGTCTGATAAAATATTTGTATCCAGAATATATAAAGAACTCTATAGTATGATGTAAGCACTCCAATTTGTACAAATAATCAAGACACTGAAATTGGCATAAATGTATATATGATCTATGTACAAAAGACTTAATAAAAAAAGAACTCTAGAAAATTAATAATAAAACAAACAGCCCCCAATAAAATTTAATTAAAAACAAATTGGCACTTCTTAAAATGTGATTTATGGATGGCAAATAACATGTGAAAAGGTGTTCAACTTCATTAATTAGGGAAATGCAAAATAAAACCACAATGAGATACCACTATAAAACTATTACAATATTTAAAATATAAAACTTTTAGCCATAGACATAAAGGTGAGGAGTGGATAGTTGAAAAAATTATAGATTAATGGCACAAATGTAAAATGATGGAAACAGTTTGGCAGTGTCTTGAAAAGCCCGACATATATCTATAATAAGATTCTGTCCATTCCCAGGCATTTACCTATGAGAAATGACAGTATACAAAACTTACACATGAAGCCATGGTGCTGGGGTTAGGTCATCTGTGTTTTAACAATCTCTCTAGGTGTAGTGGTGGCTCATGCCTATGATCCTAGCACTCTGGGAAGCTGAGGAGGGTGGATTGCTTGAGCCCTGGAGCTGGAAACTAGCCTGAGCAACAGCAAGACCCCGTCTTTACTAAAAAAAAAAAAAAAAAAAAAAAAAAAATAGCTGGGCCTTGTGGCGGGCACCGGTAGTCCCAGCCATTCAGGCGGGTGAGGCAAGAGGATCTCTTGAGCCCAAGTGTTTGAGGTTACTGTGAGCTATGATGCCACAGCACGCTACCAAGAGTGACAAAGTGAGACTCTGTCTCAAAGAAACAAACAAACAACAACAACAATAAAATCCCCCAAACTTGCACATGAATGTTCATAGTAGCTTTATTTATAATAGCCAGAAACTGGAAACAACCCACCCACCTGCCCATTAACAGGTAAATATATCAACACATTGCAGTATATTTATATAGTGGAATACTACGCAGCAATGAAGAGTAATGAACTATTAATACACCATACATGTTTGAATCTCTGAATAATTAAGCTGAATGAAGAGGTAGACAAAAAGATTATATACTATATGATTCCACTTATGTAAAATTCTAGAAATGCTAGTTAATCAATAGTGACAGCAGATCTGTCTGTGTCTGGGGTATGTTGGGTGAGTGAGCTGGGTGGAGACATAAGGAAGATAGGGGCACAAGAAAACGTTTGTGAGTACTAGATATGTTCATTAGTTTTATTGTGATGTTTTCACTGGTATATATATATGTCAAAACTTTTTAAATTGTATATTTATGCATGTTTAATTTATTGTGTGTTAATTTTACCTTAATAAAACTGCTCTAAAAAGATAAATTTAACATAGAGGTAATAAAACTTTTAGATTTCTGAAGGAATGTTTCCGGGAGCACACTGCTGAAAATATACAAAACTTGCTAGACTCCTGATGAGAACAAATTAACCAGTTGACAACCTGAACTCCATGCCAAAGTCAAACATTATCTAAACAAAGTGTTCCCCTTTACCAGTGACATCAGCGTTTACTGGGAGCTGGTTAGAAATGCAAATTTGCAAGTTCTATAGCTGATCTCAGCCTAACTCTGGTGCTGAGGTTAGGTCATCTGTGTTTTAACAAGCTCTCTAGGTGGTTCTGATGCAAGTTAAAGTTTTATTTCTGACCTAGAGTACTTCTATTTTGACAATTGCCAAAGATCTATCTTCCCATCTTCTTCTATTTAAAAGGCATCAAATATTTCTTTATGCTATGTAATTACAAAAACAAAACAGAAATGATACAAAACAAAGGCAAAGTAGCCTATAATGGCATTACCAAATTAAACCATTGTTTTCATTTGTTCATTGAAGGTCATGTCTTGCTTACATGTTCATATTATTCTTACGTGTTCACATTATTATAATCTTAAGTAATTTTAATGTCAATTGTTATAGAAGTTTGTTGTAATTTATATTTTTCCACTCTCAGAAATTTAATCTTTTACCTATTCTTTTTATATCTTCCTTGAGAAACTATACTTAATTTTTTCATTCCCGTGACTATGAAACTTGCTTACTGTGATTATAAAGTACCATTTGTGTAAAATGGCAACATTTTTATGGGTGACTTTAACTCATAAACTAGGGACTACTCAGTAAATCAGATTGTTATTCTTCTTAATACTGGTTTATGAAACCAGTGTATCACAAAAAGTCATTCTTTGTATAATTTCTCCTAACTCTCTTATTTTTCAAAATTTTGAGTAAAAGAATGGGCCATCAATTTTACTTAATACATTAAGGAAGTTCAAGTTCATTCATGGATGAATATTTACTGAATATTCTGTTGTGCTCTAAGAATACACGTTTGAAGAAGACATGATTGATTAGATGAAGAAGCAATGGAGAGGGTGGAGTCAAGGTTATTAAAAATTTCTGGCTGGGGTAGCTGGATAATGCTATTTTCTGGAATAGGGAAAATGGTAGAAAATGAATTCAGTGTTGTTTATATCAAGTTTTCTCTTAGGAAAATTACAAAACTTCTCTTTGACCTGATTTTTCATATATAAAATGGAAATCATATCTACTGAGAGTCTAGAATAATCTTTGGTACATAGAAAATACTCAATGCATTTTAAAAGATGTTATTGTTGAGTTTTAGGTGTCTGTGTGATATTTAAGTGGAGATGTTTAAGACAGTTAACTATGGAAGGTTAGCTTCTAGGAAAAAGAGTTGAAATTTGATATTTCCCAGGGAAAGAGAATAAGGTCAAAAAAGGCATCCAGTGTAATACCAGTATTTCAAGGATAGGCAAAGAGAGAGGTATTGTTCCACAAAGGAAATAGATTTTTTTTTTTTTTTTACCCAAACATGGTCAGGCAGCATAAACCAATTTTTAAAAAAGTTTGACCTCCAAAAGAAGACACATTAAGCCTATTTCTATTTGTGAGTGTTAGAAAATTACAGTAAAATCTAGAGTAGGTTTTAAGGGTTAAGTGAATGCTTAATAACAGGTAGGAAAGGGTGGGCACCAACAAATACCGTCCTTACCTAAGCCTTCTATAGTTTCTACTTGAATGAACTTTCTACCTTTCAAAAGCTCAGGATTGCTCTTTCAACTCTTTTTGCACCTGTCCAGTAGCTCCTCATTTCTATTGTCCTTTGTGTAACATTAACATTATAACATTAGATAAGACCACAACATTATTTGACTATAGTGTGAGGATATTTCAGGGTATACCATTTATAGGTGTATAGCTTTATTAATACCAATGCAATTAAGTTTTTTGGCACCCTCCACTTTCACTTTCTAGTTTATTCCTCTCTTATCTGTAGCCCAGATGGCAGTTTTGGTTCTGAGGAAAGCAAAACAACTTTCTTCACATATTATCTTCAAGTTTTATCAGAGGTAGTTCTAAATACCTGCTGAGATCCCAAAATGTAGCTGTTTTCCCCATATGGAAATATACTCTACCTAGATATTTTTTTCTTTCTTGCTTGCTTTCTGACTGGCACTTAACAGTCATATTTCTACTACTAGCTCTGCCAGTATTGGGCTATGTGATGATTTGAGTTGTAAAAATTTTTAAACTTTTAATTTCTCCCCTCTTGGCCTATTTCCTTTAAAATAATTGGGTGGAAGTTGATGAATATTAAATTAATATAATTTTATGACTAATAAAACAACTAAAAGATACATTTCTAGACAATAAAAAATGTAGGAATATGTCAGTAGTAATTATTGTCAAAGCAACAGGAATGTTTTGACCTATCATTAATTGCCTAACCTTTGCTTCATTAGCTTTAAAGTAATAGACGGAAAGTCATCAGAAGTAGTCTTTTCAAACCACTTATATTTGTTACGATTGTTGAATCATTCAATACAAAGTTATCTAAGCTCTTTAGACTAAACTTAGTTCTTACAAAACACATACACACCCCCACACGCACATTGGAAGTCAGAATAAAAGTCTGCTGTACCTTAATCTCTAGGGGTATATGTTTTCAGTGTCTCATTAGTTAGTTGCCTTGTAGATAGGGATTCTTTCTCTTTCTCAGATGCTGTGCAGGATGTTACTGTAGGATCTGGTAAGAAGGTTCCCAGAACAAGGTCTGGACAGAGACAGCCTTCAAGCCTTAGTAAAGTAGAGATCCTGTAGCCCTGGATCCCTTAGGGGTGTTGGAGTTCACACCCTTACTATGATTGGCTATACAAATTGACCCTAATATTTTACTCTAAATACTGTTAGTACATATGCTTGCTCTGCTGCCCACATCATTCTGGTTATATAGTTATTCATTCACATCTGGCAACTCTACTGTATAGATGGTAACAAACAATGGTGGGCCCATACTGGTAGGTAGTCATCCCTCTTGTGCTGGTGTCGATAAGGGCTGTGGTCAGAAGTGAAACTTGAGCCACAATTCAAATAATTATTCTGAATAGAGGAATTGCTGATGGTGGTTATTTTCTTTTCTAACAGTGAACATGTATTTCTTTTTTTGTGTTAATTTTCTAATCAGAAAAGTAATTATAAAACTTTTGATATTCTAAAGGATTTAGTGGCTAATTTAGCTACTATTGGCTAATGAATTTCTATTCTGATAATTCTGTAATTCTTCTACTGTACAACAAATGTGGGAGCTTCTCTGATCCCTGCCCTGTGAGTCGTTATTCCATGTAACCCTTACTGACTTGGTTTTCTGGACTTATTGTCCTGTCTTCTTTTAAACTCTTGATGTTAATATACTTATTTATTTATTTATTTATTTATTTTAATATTTATTTATTTATTTATTTTTAATTGTGGAGAAGGGGTGGGGAAAGAAGGTGGGGGAAGAGTTGCGTGACAGGGTCGGGCCAATGGCATGGTACCACATTGGCTGTATCTAGGTAGAGGCAGTTTCAGGCCGGGCCTTGCTGAGTCATTGCTACACGGAAGTAGCTTGATGGATCTACTTCTAGTCAGGCTCGGGAAGTTGCACTAGGCCTCAGGCACATGGCA
>CAUYPK010025680.1:0-21948 GCA_963574355.1 Loris lydekkerianus | reverse complement strand
AAATATCTTTGTTATGATGTGATTTTTGGTGTTCTGAGTATATATCTAGTAGAGGAATTATAGGATTGAATGGCAGATCTATTTTTAGATCTCTAAGTGTTCTCCAAACATCTCTCCAAAAGGAATGTATTAATTTGCATTCCCACCAGCAGTGTAGAAGTGTTCCCTTTCCTCCACATCCACGCCAACATCTCTGGTCTTGGGATTTTGTGATATGGGCTAATCTTACTGGAGTTAGATGATATCTCAAAGTAGTTTTGATTTGCATTTCTCTGATGATTAAAGATGATGAGCATCTTACAAGGGTACATGTGAAATTTAGTAAATGTAGAATGTAAATGTCTTAACACAATAACTAAGAAAATGCCAGGAAGGCTATGTTAACCAGTGTGATGAAAATGTGTCAAATGGTCTATAAAACCAGTGTATGGTGCCCCATGATTGCATTAATGTACACAGCTAGGATTTAATTAAAAAAAAAAAAAGAATGTAAAATCATTGTTGAGTCTGATAGGCCACAAGTTTCTAGTATAAATTACCCTATTATTAATGTAATCTGCAGGATAAAAAGTTTGGGATAATTAGTGAACAAGTCAGTCACCCATAAGACACATAACCAGAGAAAATTTGGCTTCATTAGTTTCCTCATGAAGTGAAACTCCTGGTTAATAATTACAGTTGTCTTAATTGAACCTTACTTGACAGTTTTCTGCCTGTCAACAGAGCAGGAAATAGATTTCAATTTCATGCCTGTGATCATCTACTAATTAGTGTATGAAATGCTTTTATTTACGAAAGCCTGCTTGCATGTGTTTAAGCCAGCACTATCCAACAGAAATATAGTAGCATCCATAGATGGAACTTAAAATTTTCTAGTAGTTTCATTTAAAAAAATAAAATAGGTAAGATTAGTTTTACTACGTATTATATACCTATATATTAAGTATACGATATTTAATGGTATGCTATATTTAGTGGTATACTTACTTAACCTAAAATATCAAAATAATATCATGTCACCATATAATCAATATAAAAAGCATTATAAAGTTTACATAAAGCATTAAAGATCATGTGATTTGTATATGAAGTCTTAGAAACCCATTGTGAATCTTACACGTATCATGCATATCAGTGTGAGCTAGTCAAATTTCAAGTACTCAGTAGCCTATGTGGATAATAACTGTTGAATTGAACAGCACAGCTTTAAATTGTTACTGTATCTATAGTTAGGCAGAGTATTTTAGAAGGGAGCGGGAAATAGAGTGGGAAGGAAAGAAAAAGGAGCTCCTGCTGGATAAAGAGAATTTGCAGCCCCAAATCTCTCAGAGTAGGCATCCCTGTGTTCACTGTTTATTGTCTTTAGAGACAAGGTCTTACTCTGTTGCTCAGGCTGGAGTGCAGTGGCACAGTCCCAACTCACGGCAGTCTCCCACTCCTGTGTCTCAGCCTGCCAAGAAGCTGGGACTACAGGCACTTGCTACCATGCCTGTTTTTTTTTTTTTTTTTTTTTCCCTTTGGAGTTTTGGCCGGGGCTGGGTTTGAACCTGCCACCCCCAGTGTATGGAGCTAGTGCCCTACTCTTGAGCCACAGGTGCCGCCCCACGTCTGGTTATTTTTGTCTCAGTATGTTGTGAGGGTTAGTTTTGAACTCCCAGCCTCAAGGGATGCTGCTCCCTCAGTCTCCCAAAGTGCTGGGTTTATAGGAGTGAGCCACCTTGCTGGACTCGCTCACCATTTATTTATTTTTTGAGACAGAGTGTCACTCTGTTGCCCTTGGTACAGTGCCATGGTGTCATAGCTCACAGCAACCTCAAACTCTTGGCCTCAGCCTCCTGAGTAGCTGGGACTACAGGCACCTGCCACAACGCCTGGGTATTTTTAGAGGCGGGGGTCTCGTTCTGGCTCAGGCTGGTCTAGAACCTATGAGCTAAGGCAATCCACCTGCCTCCGCCACCTGGAGTGCTAGGATTACAGGCATGCGCCACCTCGCCGGCCCCTCTGCTCACCATTTAAACTTTAAACCTAAAGCATTAATTTCCTTTATTTAACATCCAGAAGGGGATCATGATCAGAACAATCTTTTTTGTAGTTTTTAAAAACTTTTAATTACATTTATGGGGTACAATGTGATGATTTCATATACAACATGGAATGCATAGATCAAACTGATTAACACAGCCATCACCTCACTTACTTATTTTTTGTGGTAAGACATTTAAAATTTACTCTTAGCTATTTTAAAATATACACTTGCATTGTACCATTAGGTGAGATCACACCAAATGCCTTCCCACCTCCTACCAATCACCCTCTCTCCTTCCTCACCCCTCCCCCTTGCTAGACTAATTTGTATGTGTAAATGCTTATATATTGGTTTCACAATAGTACTGAGTACATTGGGTACTCCCCCTCATTCTTAAGATACTTTAACAAGAAGCATGTGTTCCAACTCCATCCAGGTAAACATAAAAGATGTAACGTCTCTATCATAGTCAACGTCTGCCCTAAACTAATTTGAGAAGGGAGAACAGGTGGTTTTGATTTGGTAGAATGAAAATGGACTTTGGGGACAGGACGGAAGGAACTGAGTTCAAAGCAGCCCTGCAGATCTGTGAGCGTGTGCAAATCTGTAGCCCTCCGGACCACACTGTAATAATGGGGTAGGGGAAGTGCAGGTCTGGCAGGGCTCTGGAGGGGACGAAATTAGATTTCTCGTGTGGCTGCACCTCTCCGAGGCAGTGTGTGCTGTACGGGAGGCACTCACCACCAGAGCCGTTATTTCCCTCTTCTTCCATCTGTTTTCCGCACCGGGATACTTTACCTAGCCTTTCTGTCTACTCTTTTTCAGGGTCTGAACTGATTTCCTACTCTACATTTCCTAGTTTCTGCTGCCACCGCGATCATAGACACGCTTTAATTGTGATTGTGTTATGAATATAAAAAAACTTACTGTCGAAGCACCAGTAACACTGGCAATAACCATTCAGTTACTGCCCATTCCAGATCCACGTGATACGTTGCATTAAATCCTCAAAACCTGGTGAAAGACCTGCTGTACTGTTACTTTTGACCGATGGGTGGCAGCATTGTCTAAGTCACCGGTCTCTGAGCGGCTGGGATGTCAGTTCCCCTCACGGTGCGTTGTAGTAATCAGAGGTTCCTCTAATTATCGGTCCTTCATTTTCTTGACCAGGAGAACTTTTCCTCAAAAAGTCTAGGGCGCTGGACTACAATGTCAGCTCTCAATTTGCTCGAGGAAACCCAGGATGCAGAACTGCTCTTCCTTTGGACATGTGGGGAGACTGCCCAGGCCCAGAATCAAGGTGCTTATTAGGAGGTGAGGGGGTGGGGAAGTGGGTCCCTGATCCGGCTTTGGAAGGTGGGACGGGAGAGCACACTTTCCAGCAGGAGATACCCAAACGTCAGGATGAGAGGAACAAGAGGGGCGGGAGGGGGATCCTAGGAGGCCGGATGAAAACTGCAGCAGCCTCTACAAGAAGAGACCGGCATCAAAGACTGGTCTTCGGGTAGGTTCGTTGTAGTAACTGGGAAGTGGCTTTATTTTTTAATTAAAAAAAATTTTTTTTAATTAAATCATAACATTGTACACTGATGCATTTATGCGGTTCAGGGTACTGCTTCCATCTACAATGCGAAACGCTTACGTTGAACTAAGTAACACATCCATCACAAGTATACTCACCTGGGAAGTGGCGCTCTTATTTTCTACACTCTCTGCCCCGCCCCCAGTAACACCTGGCATCATTAAATTAGAAGGATGTGTTTTAAAAAAACAAGTTATGTTTTTTGTAATATTTTGTCACACAAAATTTTCTTTTTACATTTTGAAAAACTTTATCTTTTTGCCTTAATTCTTTTTAAAATATCAAATTAATATGAGGCTACCAATGATTAGGGTACAACCTTTGCCTTCGTTGGGTAAGGTCTCTGTCGTAGTTGCGCTCCTCCACCAGGGGGCGTTCCATACGCCCTTACATCGTGCCCATTAGGTGGGAGCCCACCAGTCCTCCTTCCACCTCTCCTCTCTCCTTTACCCCCAACTTGAATTAAGTTGAGTTTTTCTCTTGTGTGGGGGTGTCTAAGTTTGTCTACTGGCTTCATATTAGTATTGAATACATTGGATACTTGCTTTTCCATTATTGTGAAACTTTACTAAAGAGAATGTTTTCCAAGTCTATCCATGTCACCTAGAATTTCTATGCATCCCCTAAACCCAATGCATAATACAAGGATAGTTGGTATTCTGAATGATAATATTTAGGAACCACATTATTCAACTATTTGCATGGAAGAGGATCTAACTATATTTGCAAACTTAACAGTTCCTTCAGGCTTCCCTTTAAATGTTCTGACTTTCATCAGGTGGGTGTGTTTGACCTATTTGGCATGGACCAAGTGAATAACCTGAGAACATTAGGAGAACGCAGAAAACCACAAAGGAGAAGGCTGGGCGCAGTGACTCACACCTGTGATCTAGCACTCTGGGAGGTCAAGGCAGGTGGATCTCCTGAGCTCACAAGGTTGAGACGGACCTGAGCAAAAGCGAGAGCCCTGTCTCTTAAAAATAGCTGGGCGTTGTGGTGGGTGCCTGTAGTCCAATCTAGTCTGGAGGCTCAGGCAAGAGGATCACTTGAGCCCAATAGTTGGAGGTTGCTGTGAGCTGTGATGTTACATCACTCTATCAAGGGCGGCAAAGTGAGACTCTGTTTTTTAAAAAAAAACAAAAACACCAAGGACAAAATAAAAAACCTCCCATTAGCTTTAAAAGCCATACATCTTGAAAAACAGGATAGGAGACTATCTTCTTGTTCCAGGGGTGTGGACTTAAACTAGAAAAGCTTTTGAGCTGAAGTCAAGCTACATGAATTCCATGCTAACAACGATGAAAGAGAGTGGGAGACCTGAAGGGTTACCTTGGTTTGTTTGATTAGCCAGTCATCCCTTTATGTTTCCAGTGTGCTATGCATTGTGATAGGTGGGGGAGGGGGAGCGATGAATAAGGCACCTTCCTTGTTTGCAAGTTCTTACAATTTACTGGAGAAGAGCGACAAGCACATCCGTAATTCCAATATGGCAAGTAGCACAGTAGGGGGATATACTTTGTTACAAAAATAGAAAGGCTCTTAACTGCCCACTGGCAGCCAAGAAATCTTCACAGGGAGCTGACACAAGCTGAGTCTTTAAAGGCAAATAGAAGTTATAAGGATATTCCAAGCAAAGGGCAGAAATGTGGAGGCCTTTATCTTAGATTGTTTAATGTTTTTGGGGAGAGGGTGTGATGGGGAATGAGTCTGAACAGGGAAGCAGGCATGAGAAAATGATGACATGCTGGTAGTTTGGAACTGTATCTTATAGGATTTGATGATGGGTGGATATGGGGGTAAAGTGGCAGGTGTGTGAGATGCTTCCCAGGCTTCTAATTCGGGTGACAGCATGAATTCTGGGAGGGGCAGGGTTGTGGAGATGAAAAGGATGATTTGCTTTGGGACCTTGCGGGATCCTGCCACCATGACAACTTACTACCAAAACGCTGGCCAACGAGATCTGGATTTCCAGTTCCAGATTTTGTTTAGTAATAATTTCCATTTATTGAGGACTTACTCTGTGCCAGATCCTATACTAATCCTCTTAACAATCCCATAACCACATTTTACAGATGAGAGCGATCAAGGCTTGTGACCAAAGAGTCCAAAGAGTCACATGGCCAGCGAGAGGGAGAGCTGAGTTACGAACTAGGTGGACAGCACAGCCTGCGTTCCTGACCTCTGCCTTCTCCAGGAGCTGTCTGCATGGCAGTTGTGGTTGAAGCAACAGGTCTGGATGAGACGCTCAGTGACAGGATGTAGAATGAGAAGAGTAAATGGCTGAGGCTGGAGCTTTGGGGAATAAAGCCAGAAAAGGAGCTAGTGGAGACTGGGAAAGAGTTGCAAGGAGGAAAACAAGGAAAGGATATGTAAATGTCTTAACACAATGACTGAGAAGTTGCCAGGAAGGCTATGTCAACCAGTGTGTTGTAAAAGTGTCAACCAGTCTATGAAACTAGTGTATGATGCCCCATGATCATATCAATGTACGCAGCTATGATTTAATAAAAAAATAAAAAAAATATATATATAAAAAAGAAAGGATATGGTCAGAAGCCCAAGAAAAGATTTCAAGGAGGGAAAAGGTCAACAACGGCAAGTATCCCAAAGAGGTAGGGTGAGGAAAGGACTGAACAGTGTCTTTGGCCTTCCCAAGATACCTGTGTGTCTTCCTGGCACCAGCCCCACATTTCCAGCAGATGGCCAAGCATACGAGAAAGTAAGCACATGGGCATTCCACAGGCGTCTTCACCTTCCAAGTTCCTCTTCTGTTGACACCAGTACTTTCTTTTCAGACATCCAGAACACACACTTCAGGATGATTTCTTTCCCCCTTCAAGATAGGATCCTTCTCTGTTACCCAGGCTAAAGTGCAGTACCATGATCATAACTCACTGCAAGCTCAAACTCCTGGCTCAAGACATCCTCCTGCCTCAGCTTGAAGTAGCCGGGACTGCAAGTGTGGGCACCACACCTGGCTGATTAAAAAAATTTTCTTTCTCTTTTCTTTTTTTTTTTGTGGATACAGGTCTCACTGTGTTGTCCAGGCTGGTCTTGAACTCAGCCTCCCAAAGTGCTGGGAGCCACTGTGCCCAGCCTGGGATGATCTTTGATGTCTTTATTTCACACGACCACCGATGAGCGAGTCCTGTTGACCCCAACCTGACATTTCTCTCATCTACCCCGTCCTCCTCACGCCCTCTCTGACACCTCAATTCTTTGCTTTTTACCTACACGATTACAGTTCTACCCTGATTTATCTTCCTGCTTCGGGTTGCATCCTCCTCTGGTCTGCCTCGCCCAGGTGATCTTTGGGAAGCTTCATCATGCTACTCCTCGGCTTAGAGACTATTTTGAGTAGCTCTTCATGGTTTATGACATAAGTTTCAAATCTCACCCCCCTGCCGCCCATTATGTGCAGCTCATTCTCCAGCCAGAATGAAACAAATGTTTTATTATTGTGTTTCCTTCCTCAGATTCATTGCTTAGAACAATCCTTTCACTTGGACGATCTTTCCTTTCAGCTTTCAGGTTCAAATCCTGCCTGTCCTTTGAAGGTCATCTCAAATACTATTTTCTCTGTGAAGTTTTTCTTGGTTCTTTCCATCAGAAATAATTTCAGCCTTTCTGAACTCACGTGACTGTGGCACTTTATCTGGACCCCTCTTAGGGCAATTAATGTTTTCTACCTTTGTGTATGTGGGGCAGTATATATGTCTTAGTTTTGAAAGCCTTGTGTATTTATAAACTATTTTTATGTATCTTATTTTGCTTGCCACATAGACATTCTATTTGCAGGTGTTTGTTGAATATTTATTTGTTGAATTAATGAAGGGATCTGGCAAAGAGAGTCATTCAGTAGAAGGCTGATTTCACTGTCAGGATCTGTACAATCTCTGGATATTTCTTTTAAAATTATCTCCCTAGACTAAGACTCTCTAGTTCCCTGACCTCTCAACTAGATGGTGAAGACCTATAGCTACGGCTGGAGAAAAGTTAATTTTAAGATGTATCAACGCCTGCGATAGGTGGGCTTAGGCAGATCTTTGGTTTCTATAGGAACTACAGTTTCCTATTTGGGGAAAAATCTGCAATTCTTTGGAGCATCTCAACATCCAGTCTTGTTATTCTTGAAATGCTTAATGTAGTCATCCTCTGCAGAGGAAACATCCAGAATGCACTTTTGAAAGTGTACAGACATTAGGATAAAATAAAAAGATGCTTGTCTTAGGGATGGAATCTGGAATCTCTTGGAAATATCTTCAAGATGTTTGGTGACTGTATACTATTTCCAGGTTTCTCCTTGACTCACAGATAAAACCAGACTAGGGAATTAGAAGCCATGGCCAGCACCCGGGACCCAGTTTGTTGGTGCCTTTCTGTCCTGCTGGTGAAATTCAATCTAGACTGGAGTTTCCATGGCTGAGCCTTCTTTCCTGCATGGTTCCCTTTGCCCTTCTCTGGCCTTTGTGGGTATTTTCCTCTGTAGCCGCATATGGATGAGCTGCTTGTTAAGCAAAATGCAGGAGAACTCAAGGGAAGGGATCAATGGAGAATGTCTCATGGTGTAATGTTTATTTGAGTTTCAATGTCAAGTTTAAACTTTATAATTTCAGCATGTGGGCAGTTGGAGTTCTTAATTTCTTATCTGCTTAGACAGAACTAAATTTCTCCTTTGGAATTAAAAAAAAAAAAAAAAAAAAAAGACTGTTGAATTGCTCTCTTTGCCAAATCCCCTACCAGGCAGATAATCAGCAACACATTTAACTTCTCTTAGTCTTTTCTAATGGGGAGAGCATATCCTTTCTAGCTGCCTCTCCCCCCCTGCTCATCCACCTCCCTCCCTCTACTCAGTGATGGGCTAGCCAACAGGCCGTGGGGGAACCAAGCTCAATGATGCATCTTCATCAAAGGTCAAAGCGCATCCAATGCTGGGAGAGACGAGGGTGGGAAATGATACCTACCAACTGCTGCAGTTCATGAGCAGGACTGTCTGATTTTTACCCCGAATGTGATGCCCAAAGATGAAGAATGTCCCAGCTATGGGTGCCATCCTTCTGTTGGCTCGAATGTCACTTTGTGCTTTCATCCTTTCTCTATGTCCCTTTTTGGCCAATCTCTGACTTGTTCACACTGATACCTTCTTACACGGCATCTAAGGAGATTGATTAGAATCGTGTTCTGCAAATTAGTAGATCCACATGTGCTCACAATTCTTTCCTATTTTAGAAAGAATGGTTTTGGTATTTTTGCGTAAGTACTCTGACTTTTCCTTAAGGGTTGTTCCCCTGACCCTGAGTCCTATACGTAGTATGTTTTCCTTTCTACGTTAGCCTTTTAGTTTATTCTCTGTCCTCTTTTAACTTGTCCTGGCCTGCTGCTTATTAGAAACCTGGAGGTTGGGGCAGTGTCCTGATTTATAGAACAGAAAATCAGATAAGGCTTTCTTCTTAATAGTGGGGCTTGGGTCAGAAATTCCTTTTGTGCTATGGACAGAATTTTAGTAATTTTAAATGGAGGCTAGGGTTGAGAATTAGAAATTCAAATTTAGAATTGATTGTCTAAGCTCTCTGGATTCTAGCTTGGGGGGTGTACCAAAAAGGGTAGAATCAGGTGACTTACTATGCAAGCAAAGGTAACCAGCCTTTAAGACTTTAGCCAAGACTGTGAAGGGTGACCAAGTAGGAGAGCAAACTGTAATATGTTTCTAAGTATTTGACTAAACCTTCTAGGATGATGCATATCTACTAGTCTAACCAATGTAAAGAATTAAAGCCAGCAGGATCAGGAATCGTGCACCTAGAGCACTTTATAGATTGTTAGCTCTTATCACAAAATATGTTATTTCTGCTTAGTAATCACCACATCCTTGTGAAGAAGGTGTTACTATTACTTTATCTTACAGGTAAAGGAACTGAGGCCAGAAAATGAGGTTCGTTGACATGACATCACACACAGTGGCTGAGACAATCCAGGTCATCTGACTTCAGATCTCAGCTTCTTTCCATACATCGAACTCTGTGTTTTGTTGAGCGAGTGTGATGAAGATAAAAAATTAACACATTTGCATTCAGAAACTTTCCCTTTTCCCTTCCTTCTAAGAGGCAGTGGGGCGGGTTTCTTGGATGGAGAGCTGCTTTTGTTGAATGGAGTTTGATAATAAGAAGAGAGAACTGAATGAGCCGCATCAGTCGGGCCAGAGAAGTACTGAAGGGAAAGAAAAGTGTTTCAGAAGAGGGAGCAGGAAGGGATGGCGGCAAATGTAGGCTGAGGTTTAATCGTTTGGGGGTGTTTGGGGGAGTGTGAGACATGACATTGGTAGCACATCTGTGCTTTATGAGTAGGAAGGGGAGAGGGGAAAGAGGGTCTTAAGAAATTTTATTTTTATTATGAATTGGTAAATCCTCTTTGTGGACTTTGCCAAAGAAAATGCAGCAAAGACTCCAGTTGCTTTTCAAATCTCTTTGAAGGCTAACTTGTTTTTTTCTTTAGATTTGATGACTCTCTGCAGCGGGCCTCACTTCCTGTGTGTTACATGGGCTTATTGAACATAAAAGATGTTAATTTAGATTTTCACTGTCTCTTGCACAGGTAGATAGGGAAGGAGAGGTCAGCACTGTGTTGAGTCCAAGCTCTTGCAATGCCGAAGAGGACACTGAGCAATCGGTCAGGGAGAAGTTTCTCTCCTATTGCCTTAGTTTTGTTGGTGGAAGTCATGGTCAGGTCTGAGTCAAAGGACCTCATCTCAGGACTCCTTCTGTTCTCTTTAAACCCAGGAAATTCTTCTCAGTGCTAATCTGATCCTTCTATAATTGTGTAATGACCATGAATCTCCTTTTATTCACAGGAAGAGAAGCAGCACAGCTCTATAGGGAGAATGTTTTTGCAATTCTCTCCCATTTCATAGCTGTGATCAGCATGGTCTTGTGACTCGATTTCACTTGATCCTGGACAGCAGTGCCAGCCATGGTCATGACCTGGGTATGGAAGTGTGCTTGCTGCCTTGGCTGAACTGCTGACCTTGTCCCAGGAGAGATGCCCCTGGGTCTTGCCCAGCCAGGGCTGGTAGGGGAATCTGAGGCCAAAGGTGAAACCCAGCATACGACGTGTGTGAATGTCTGAGGATAGCACATCTGATTTTGTTGAGAATTGGTATTTTATTTGCAGGCTTCAAGGCTGTTGGTTAAGGGGTAGGAAGCTGATTACTCATTAATTATATACCAATGTTGAAAAGGGACTAATTAAACAGAGCAAGAGCCTGTAGTTGGAATATAGGTGGAAGCAAATAATTTCCTTTCCTGTCCCTTGAACTACTTCCCATGATAATGTGAAGTACCTGTGTTTGCAAAATGATGTATTTTGTTCATGTCAAAGTCCTGGTCAGTGCTTGATCGATACTGTAATTTAGGGGCATCTTTCCCCAATTGTCACTACTGACTTGCAACTTCATTTACCCTAACATGACTATTTGGAAAGGAACTGCTCTCATTTGGATAAGCTTTGTTATGTGAATTTTTAAAAATTCACACACACACTGTTTCATAGTTTCCTCTTGCAGGTGTTTATTTTTGTATGAAGTAGGACCCTTTGGGTTGCATCAATTAAAAAGCTAAGTTGTTTTAGTCTGTCTAGGCTGGTGTAACAAAATACCACAGACTGGGTGGCTTACAAACAGCAGAAGTTTACTTCTTCCATTTCTGGAGGCTGGAAATCTAAGATCAAGGCAATGGCAGATTCAGGGTCTGGTGAGGGCCCATTCTGTGGTTCATATGGTGCCTTTTCATGTGTCCTCTCATGGTGAAGGGGCCAGGGTTATTTCTTGGGCTTCTTTTATAAGGGTACTAATCCTATTCCTGAAGGGCCCACCCCATCCCAAGTTCCTACCTCCTAATACCATCAGCTTGGGGGCTGGATTTCAACATATAAGTTTTGGGAACTGGATTTCAACATATAAGTTTTGGGAACCATCACAAAGTCAAACTAAAGTAAAAATTGTAATTGAATGGCTTATGTGACCAAAACATCATGAATATGTTAGTAAGGCTTGATGGTGTCTTGAGCGCCCATCTCTCTCCACCTCTCAGCTCTGGCCTCCTCCTGGTTGGCTGTAATATATGTCGATGTTGACAAGACAGCCGCCAGCAAAGACCTAAAGGGACATGAGTAACTAGAGTGGCTTAAATAGTTTAGAATTAGTCTGAGAAGTCCTATGACTGCTTTAGGCCTTGGTTTCCTCATCTGTAAAATGGGCTAACAGTTCCTCATTTGTAGAGTATCATGTGAATAATGAGCAAATGAAAGGTGTGTACCTCTATGGCAAAGAACATGGGCCTTGGAGTCATATCTAGTTCTACTTACTAAGCGTATGAGGATACTTATACTCAATCATAGGCTGTTCTGGACTTAAGATAACAGAGTGTATGTAAAGCCTCTACTAGGATGTCTAGTACATAGAGCTGCTCAATAAATGGTAGCCATTAATTGAGTTGAATTTTGAAAGTGACCATTAATGGTTTGAATGAAAAGGTAAACTCCTCTCACCTAGGAGGCATAATGTAAGGGTATAGGGCACACCCTCTGGGTGAGGGCACAACTACGACTTGAACTCTACCTAACAAACCCAAACAATGTAATCTAATTATCTATACCCTCATATAATCTGAAATTTAAAAAAAGAAAAGGTAAACTCAGGGATAGGAAACAGCAGCAAAGAGGCATTGGCAGTGGTTGATAAAGGGGGTAATTTGGGGTAGGGCAGCAAAGTAATCTTGGGTAGCACCCATGGGTAGAAATGTGGCTTTTACTCTTTAATCAGAACTATGTTAAAAATGCAAACACCAAGAGACGGTCTGGGGAAGAGCCCGCCAGCCAGCCGGGGAGTCAGCACCTGGGGAAGAGAGCTCTGGTTCCATCAGGGATGCTGTGTTTTGGGAAGTATTCTTTCTGTAGAATGACAGTAGCTAGTCATGTCACTGTCTTTTGTATGACAGTGGTCACTGCACTGACTTGAATTGCCTCTAACATCAGAGACAGTCATATTTGTATTGTTGATGGTTGCATATCTGCCTTTTATGAGGTGGATTCTGTAATTCAGAGCCAAATCTAATAAGGTGGGGGGATAGAGCTGAGTAATACTGATTCAGATTTAAAAGGAAGCCTTAAACTAGTGTGATTAAGGATGTTATAATACTTTATTTATTTCTTTATTATTTTTGAAACAGACTCTCAAACTGTCACCCTGGCTAGAGTGCTGTGGCATCACAGCTCACAGCAACCTCAAACTCTTGGGCTTAAGCAATTCTCTTGTCTCAGCCTCTCAAGTAGCTGGGACTACAGGTGTTTGCCACAACACTTAGCTATTGTTTTTTTGTTGTTGTTGCAGTTGTCATTTTTTTTTTTTTTCTGCTGGCCCTGGGCTGGGTTCTAACCTGCTAGCCTCCGTGTATGTGGTCAACTCCCTACCCACTGAGCTATGGGCTCCGGCAGACATTATAATACTTTAAAAAGCAGTTTTATATTTTTTATCTTTTACATATGGAATATATTAATTCAACAAATTACTAATACTTGTTACACACCAGGCTTGATATTTAGTGATGGGCTTACAAAGATTAATAAGTCTTGCTCTTTGGGGAACCCATAGTATGGGACGGAGAGTGGCCACATCAGTCATCATAACATGGTAAGATCAGACTTGTAAAGTCTGTTCAGGTTCTGTGAGCTGTCACTGGCAGTGGGTATGGGGAAGTGGGGCAGGGTGTGGTGCCTGGGAGGGTTTTGTTAATTTATTTAGAGACAGAGTCTCACTTTGTTGCCCTTGATAGAGTGCTGCGGCGTTATAGCTCACAGCAAACTCAAACTCTTTGGTACAAGTGATCCTCTTGCCTCAGCCTCTCATGTAGCTGGGATTACAGGCACCTGCCACAATGCCTGGTTAGTTTTTAGAGAGGAGGTCTCGCTCTTGCTCAGGCTGTTCTTGAACTCCTGAACTCAGGCAATCCACCTGCCTCCATCTCCCAGAGTGCTGGGATTATAAGAGTGAGCCACTGTGCCGGCCTCTGAGAAAGTTTTTAAACTAGAACTGATTCTTGAGTGGGAAGTTGAAGGATGAGTATCAATTTATAACAACAATGAAGGTGTAGAGGGGTGTATATGTGCACGTGAGCATAATTCAGATAGAGAAATGCCTGTGCAAAGGCCTGCAGACATGGATGTCAGAAGAATATTCTGAGGAATGAGTACAATGAAATACTTAAGTGGAGGCTAGGAGAGGCATTCAATTTCCAACCAGGATTAGAATTTGTAGAATGTTTTTAAGGTATCCAGTCCTTTTGTTTTTTTCTTAGAGAAGAGATCTTGCTGTTGCTCAGGCTGGAGTGGCTCTTCACAGGTGCAGTCACAGCCCACAGCCCACTGCAGCTTCGAACTCCTTGGCTCCAGCAATCCTACCCCCTTAGCCTCCTGAGGAGCTGTGACTGCAGGTGCATGCCATAGCACCTGGCTGAGATGTCCAGTCTTAAAAGTCAGCAAGCGAATAAAGGGAGCCGAGAGAGAGCCATGGCTTTTTTTTTTTTTTTTTTTTTTTGAGATGTTCTCTCACTCTGTCACTATAGGTAGAGTGCCGTGGTGTCATCACAGCTCACAGCAACCTCAAACTCTTGGGCTTGACCAATCCCCTTGCCTCTGCCTCCCAAGTAGCTGGGACTAAAGGCATGTGCCACTACGCCTGTCTAGTTTTTCTATTTTCTAGTAGAGATGGGGTCTTGCTCTTGTTCAGGCTGGTCTCAAGCTTCTGTGCCCAAGCAGTCCACCTGCTTGGCCTCCCAGAGTGCTAGGTTTATAGGCATGAGCACTCTTGGCCAGAGACATGATTTTTGCCTGATTACCTGTTCCAGTAAACCTGTGAGATTTGGGGGTTTAAACTCATTGGGTTTAAATTATTTCCCTAAGGTCTCTACTAGGAAGAAGCAGAGCTGGGCTTTCAGTCAGAGTCTGCCTCACTACAAAGCCCATGATATACTATGAACAGAACTTCATCTTCATCTGATGCTGGGGGACTTTGCCTCACCTGCTGGTCTGAACGTGAGATTGTCCCACCCAGTTAGGTAGGGGGAGATGTAGGAGCAGGTGCAGGGGTCTGAGCACACAGACTGGCCACAGGAGGTTCTCTGATTTCTGTGCCTAAGGGTCCTCTCAGGAGCTTTGAACACTTCGAAGTCCCAGGTCCCACTTCCAAGAGTCTCATCTTGTTACAAAGCACCTGGGGTGAGTCTGATGCAGGTGGTATTTGGTTCCCGTGTTGATAAACTTCCCTCTAAATGAATTTCTTGTATGTGTTTGGTTCTCTCTCTTCTTTCTTTTCTGCTTCCTTTCTCTCCTTTCTTCCTTTCCTCCTTTCCTTTCTTCCTTTCACATTTTTTTCCCTTTCTGGGCGGTTTGCTTAGCCTCAGATTGTAGTGTAAAGAAAAGCTAAAATAATTGAGGCTTCTGTCAATTGGGTTCCAATGACTTGAGGAAGTTACTCACCAGTACTATTCTCTCTCTCTCGCTGTGTGTATGCCCCGTCTCTCCAAGAACAAGTGCACATTCCTTGCAGGCAGACTTCGCGTGTTCTGTGTCTTCCAAAGACCCTTCCATGGTTCTGCTTCTGGGATTAAAATGTACAGGTGGTACCTTGTGCCTTCTGGTTACAAGTAGGCTTTTGAAAAATACGGTTCCACCATGGCAGGTGGGCTCAGCTATCTGCCTAAACTGGCCTCCCTGTGAACTTCCCCGCAGAACCTCTGCCTTCCCTAGCTCTCTGCCCTTCACTCGTCCTGGAGGGTCCTTGATGGGTGGAATGCAGACTCCAGCCCCAGCTCTCTGCATTTCTCACAGCCTCTGGCGAAACCTCACCCCTTGGGAATCTCCAGGCCTATGCTTCCCTAGTCACGCTTGCCTCGTTTGATGCTTTTCTCATCTTGCGTTTCTAAAAAAAGAAATCCTTTTTGGTTTGCTTTTGATTCTGCTCTCCTTGTTGCACTTGGATTAATATCTGACCTTGTCCCAGTTAGGTGGGTTTTCTCTTCTAGGGCCTCCTGGTGAGAGGAGCCCAACCTTTTCAGCAGGCTGGATCCTTTGCACACCAGCACCCAAGCAGGGAATTCCTTTCCGTCTCTCTGCCTTGGCCTGGCCGCCTGGATTCTGAAGTCAGGTTACACGGGTTCTAATCCTGCTTGTTGGTGTGAGCTTGGGCAAATTTTTCAATCTCCCTGAGCCCCTCTTTTCTCATCTGTAAAATGAAGATTATAAGGTGGTTATGAATATTAAAGAAAAGGATGCTTGAAATGAGAAAGTGTCTGGTGTACAGTAAACGGCTATTGCAGATGTGGTTATCGGGTGGTTGTTTTATTGTTTCTCCACTTCTACAATTCAAATTCTATTGGTCTTATAACACCCAGCTAGAACTCTGCCTCATCCATAAAGCTCCCCCTGTCCACTCAAGCCAGCAGGGAACTCTGTCCTAAATTCTTATGGTCACTGATGTTTGAGATTCATGTTTGATTGTTTCCCTTAATATTTATTATTGTGTTACTATTGTACTAAGTGCTGCTTATTGGCTTGCTTCTCCATCCCCGATGCAGTGAAAAGTTCTTGAATACTAAAAATAAAGACTTTTTTCCTTTTACCCTCTTCACTACCAGTTATGTTATTAGCATCAACCCTTCTCTTGGGTGTCACAATTAAGGACATAAAAATCAATATGCTCAATATAAACTCATCTGGGTTAAATGGAGATAAATTGGCAGCATCTACCCTGCAAATGATATGCAATTGTCTGACATTCAGCTGACTTTATCCTGGTGCTGCTCTCACTAGACAGGGAAGAAGTCTTTGTTTAGGAAGTGGTACATTTTAGGCTTTGAATGAGTCACGGGTGGAA
The DNA here is from genome assembly GCA_963574355.1 of Loris lydekkerianus. Taxonomy (NCBI): domain Eukaryota; kingdom Metazoa; phylum Chordata; class Mammalia; order Primates; family Lorisidae; genus Loris; species Loris lydekkerianus. Next base: position 5,418 of record CAUYPK010025680.1, on the reverse strand, counting down.
GATGGGTGGAAGACACACATCTAAAGTTTGATGGGATTCTAACGAGCCTTTTAGCATCCAAGGCTCAGTAGAATCACCTGGGAAGATAAAAAAAACAAAACAAAAAAAACTGATATGCAGGGTACATTCTGGGCCAGTGAAATCCAGATCTCTGTGGGCGATTAGAATTTACCCACAATACTATACCTGATAGAGTATTTTTAAAAAAACTTAATGGGTTGGGGCAGGCAGAGTGGCTCATGTCTGTAATCCTAGCACTTTGAGAGCCTGAGGCAGGTGGATCGCTTGAGCTCAGAAGTTTGAGACAAGCTTGAACAAGAGTGAGACCCTGTCTCTACTAAAAATAGAAAAACTGAGGCAAGAGGATCACTTGAGCCCAACAGTTGGAGGTTGCTGTGAGTTATGATGATGCTATGGCACTCTACCTAGGGTGACAGCTTGAGACTCTGTCTCAAAACAAACAAACAACACAAAAACAAAAACCCAAACCCAAACCAAAAAACCCTCCACAACTTACCAGGTGGTCTGATTATACAGTTGGGGTTGAGAGCATTTCACTATTCTGAAGTCAGGTTCTCCAGCCCCTCCATCTGTTGAATGGGCTTTAGTTTGAATTACCAGCATTTAGCCTGTTTTTATGAATGTGATGGCTGTAGTTCACTTGCAGGAATTAGCTTTTAAGAGGGAATGGAAGTATTGTAGGTCCAAGCCATACTATCAAGGAGAAAGTTTGTTACAACAGAATGCCTGATAGGGTTGCTTACTACCTAGGAGCAGAAGTTTCCTTACTCCAGGTTGCTGGTGTACAGCTCCACAGAGCTCCTGCAAGGACCTAAAGTATTTATAACTCTTACAGTATTTCTGCAAGGTGAGCTTTGCTGCTGAGGCCTGAATTGGGGCCACTAAGTCACTAGGCAGAGGAGTCTAGGACAGCTGCTGCAGGCTGCTCGGGAGGACAGTTCTTAGCGTGGAGATACAGGGACTCAGCTGTCCTTCCCAGAGAACAGAAAGGAGGAAGGCTAGAGAGAAGATTATTTCTCAGATGAGTCAGTTAAGACCTTTTAAAAAGAGATTTGTTGAGGTATGATTTGCAGACTATAAACTTCCTCTGTTTTAAGTATACAATTCAATGAGTCTTAGTAAATTTGTTGTACAACCATTACTACAATTTAGTTTGAGAACATTTCTATCACTCCAAAAGATCTCTTGTACTTATTTGCAGTAAGCTGCTGCTCCCTGTCCCAGATCCAGGCAACCAAGAATCTGCATCCTGTTTCTATAGTTTTGCTTTTGTGGATATTTCATATAAAGGAATCACACACTACATAGTCTTTTGTGTCAAGCTCCTTTAATATTTCTCAGGGTCATCATGTTGCAGCAGGTTTTCTCCCTGACTTGTCCCTTGTATGTATTCATTTATCAGTTGATTGACGTTTGATTGTTTCCACTTGTTGACCATCGGGAATATTGCTGCTGTGAACATGTGTACACGTTTTTGTGTAGGCATATGGTTTCGTTTCTCCAGGGGCAAACTCACTAGGTCATACGGGAAGTTGATGTTTATCCTTTCCAGAAACTGCCAAATTGTTTTCCAAAGTGGCGATCCCATTTTGTTGTCCCACTAGTAACAGGTGAAGTTTCCAGTTTCCTCACATGCTCACCAGCTCTTGTTTTTGTTGTCTTTTTGATTCAGGTGGGTGTGAAGTGGTCTCTCGTGGTTTTAATCTGCATTTCCCTAATGATGAATAACGTGGAGCCCGTTTCCATGTGCTTATTTGCCATTCATGCATCTCCTTTGGCCAAATGTCTCTTGGAATCTTTCACCCATTGTCAAATTGGTTTGTCTTATTATTTAGTTGCAAGAGTTCTTTATACATTCTAGATAAGTACCTTATTAGATATATGATTTGTTAGTATTTTCTCTGTGGCTTGTGTTTTCACTTTCTTAACGGTGACTTTTGAAGCTCAAAAGTGCTTATTTTGATAAAGGCCACTTACCAATTTTTTCCTTTTTGAATCAGGCTTTTAGTGTTATATCTAAGACATATTTACCTACCTAAGATCAAGAAGATTTTTTCTGGCTCGGCACCCGTAGTTCAGTGGTTGGGGCACTGGCCACATATATCAGGGCTGGCGGGTTTGAACCTGGCCTGGGTCTGGTAATCAACAATGACAACAACGACAAAACAGCCAGGCGTTTGTGGTGGGCACCTGTAGTCCCAGTTACTTGGGATGCTGAGGCAAGAGAATCGCTTAAGTCCAAGAGTTTGAGGTTGCTGTGAGCTATGACACTACAGCAATCTACCAAGGGCAACACAATGAGATTCTCTCAAAAAAAAAAAAAAAAAAGAAAAAGATTTTTTTGTCTTAGATATTAGATATTTTTCTAAAACGTTTAAAGTTTTAGCTCTTACATTTAGGCATATGATTAATTTTGAGTTAATTTTTCTGTATAGTTTGAGCAGGGATCTACATTAATCTTTTGCATGTGGATATTAAATTATTCTAATACCATTTTTAAAAAAGGTTATCCTTTCTGATACCTCTGATAGATCTTGGCAAAGCAAATGGAAGCCTTCTGAAAAGGTTTTACTGTTATAGATTTCATTAGGAGACTTTGTAGCCCAGGGGAGGAGATCAAAATATCAACATTAACAGGAATTTATAAGTTGATTCCTTTGCTCAGGGATGCTTTTCTTTTTTCTTTTTTTGAGGCAGAGTCTCACTAGAGTGCTATGGCATCATAGCTCACAGCAACCTCAGACTCCTGGACTCAAGCCATCCTCTGGCCTCAGCCTTGTGAGTAGCTGGGACTAGAGGCATATGCCACCACGCCTGGCTATTTTTTTTATTTTTAGTAAAGACAGGATCTCACTCTGCTCAGGCTGGTCTCAAACTCCCAATCTCAAGCAGTCCTCCTGCCTGAGGCTCCCAGAGTGTGAATCACTGCACCTAGCTTCATGGATGATTTTGATGGGTCCAATACTTCAATGGAGGAAGTCACTACAAATATGGTAGACATAGTAAAAGAACTATTAGAAGTGGAACCTAGAGATGTGATTGAATTGTTGCAATCCCATGATAAAACTTGAATAAATGAGGAGTTGCTTCTTAGGGATGAGCAAAGAAAGCAGTTTTTTGAAATGGAATCTATTATTGGTGAAGATGATGTGAATACTCTTGAAATGACAAGGAATTTAGACACTTAAACTTAGTTTATAAAGCAGTGGCATGATTTGAGAGGACTGACTTCAATTTTGAAAGAAGTATAGAGTCATGGGCCACAGAGAAATAATTTATGAAATCAAGAGTCATTTGATGTGCCAAACTTCATTGTTGTGTTGTTTTAAGAAGTTGCCATGGCTGTGTGCGGTGGTTCACACCTGAAATCCTGGCTCTCTGGGAGGCTGAGGTGGATTGCTTGAGCTCAGGAGTATGAGACCCGCCTGAGCAAGATTGAGACATCATCTCTAAAAAATAAAAATAAAAAAGCTGGGCATTGTCGTCCCAGTTACTTGGGAGGCTGAGGCAGGAGGATCACTTTAGCCCAGGAGTTTGAGGTTGCTGTGAGCTATGATGTCACAGCACTCTACTGAGGGTGACAAAGTGAGACTCTGTCTCAAAAAAAAAAAAAAAAGAAAGAAAAGAAAAGAAATTGCCATGGCCATCCCAGCCTTCAGCAACTACCATACTGATCAGTCAGAAGCCATCAGCATGAAGGCAAGACCCTATACCAGCAAAAAGATCAAGAGTCGTTGAAGTCAGATGATCATGAGTGTTCTTTAGCAATAAATTATTATTATTTTTTTTGAGACAGAGTCTCACTAGTTCGCCCTCAATATAGTGCCATGGCATCACAGTTCACAGCAACTTTAAACTCTAGGGCTTAAGCAATTCTCAGGTGCCCCCCACCATGCCTGGCTATGTTTTTTGTTACAGTTGTCATTGTTGTTTGGCAGGCCCTGGGCTGGATTTGAACCCACCAACCCCCAGGTATGTGGCTGGCACCCTAGCTGAGCATATAGGCACTGAACCAGCAATAAATTATTTTTTTAATTAAGATTATAAAAAAGAAAAGATTATCTTTTCCCCTTTGAATTGTCTTAGTCCTTTGTTGAAAATCAACTGACTGTAAATATAAAGGGTTATTTCTAGACTTATAATTTTGTTTCAACAATTAATATGTTTATTTTTATGGTATTATCGTACTGTTTTGATTGCAACAGCTTTATGATAAATTTTACAATGAGGAAATATAAGTCTTTTAACTTTTCCCCCCAAATTACTGCAGATCCTTTGCCTTTCCATGTTAATATTAGATTCAACTTTTTGATTTCTGCAAAAAAGGCTGGAATTTTTTTTGTGTGTTGTTGAACCTGTAGAGATCAATTTGGGGGGAACCAGTGCCAGCTCAACAATATTGAGCTTACCAACCCATGAATGTGAAATGTTTCTCTATTAACTTAGGTCTTTAATTTTAGCAATGATTTGTAGATTTTGGTGTACAAGTCTCACACCCAATACCTCTTTGCACGGCCCTTCTCAGAGGTTTCATTGAAAACAAGGGAGAGAGCAGGAGTCAGTGTGCCTAGTGGGAGAAGCCCTGGTTCTGGGCTGTGACAAGCACATAACCTCTCTATTTGCTGATCCCTAAAATGAGCGTAATACAATTTATTTTGCTTCAAGGTTGTGAGGATCAGAGATCATGTGTGTAAAGGACTTAGAAAAATGTTGGTGTATAGTGGGTGTTTACTGTTAGTTGCCTGAGATTGTTGGTGCAGTGATGATGATTACGCAGCACTGTGTGTGCCCATAAAGGGGGCGGGGCCCCTGAGGGAGCTGCTGCTCTTGGGACCCTCACTTGGCCCCAGAGTCTCGTTGCTCAAAGTAGAAGCTGGTGATCCACAGGGTAGAAGAGAGTATCCCATCTCTCTGACCACTAAACAGCTCATTGAGTTAAAGCTACTGTTATCATCCACATTTTACACTAGCAAAAGTGATGTTCATAGAAAGAGAGTCAAGTTCCTGGGATCACAGAGCTGGTAAGAAGGGGGACAGATTGGAACCCATGCTTGTCTAACCTCAAAGTTTCTGCTTTTCTACTATTCCTCAGCACGCCACTGACCCCACAAGGTCTCACAAGGGGACCTGCAGGACAGTGATACATTCTGAGCTCCTCAGTGCACACGTGGACACTGACAAATGATTGGTGTATCTTGCTTATATATATATTTTTTAATTCAAATTCTCTCGTGAGGTCGCACTATCTTTCTTTGTTTTTTTTTTTTTTTTTTTTTTTTTTTTTTTTTATTGTGGAGAAGGGGCAGGGAAAGAAGGCGGGGGAAGAGGTGAGTGACAGGGTCGGGCCAGTGGCATGGTACCACATTGGCTGTATCTAGGTAGAGGCAGTTTCAGGCC
>CAUYPK010025679.1:0-22789 GCA_963574355.1 Loris lydekkerianus | reverse complement strand
ATTTTGGAGTATGTTCCGTGGGGTGCTGAGAAGAATGTGTATTCAGTTTTGTTGGGATGAAATGTTCTGTAGATGTCTGTTAAGTCCAGATGTTGAATGGTTAAGTTCAAATGGAAGATTTCGTTGCTTAGCTTCTTTTTGGAGGCTCTATCCAGCACAGCTAAAGGGGTGTTAAAATCTCCAACTACTATGGAACTGGAGGAAATCAAGTTGCTCATGTCTATTAGTGTTTCTCTTATAAATTGACATGCATTCTGGTTGGGTGCATAAATATTAACAATTGAAATCTCATCATATTTATTATTACCTTTAACAAATATGAAGTGTCCATCCTTATCCTTCCTTATTTTGTTGGTTTAAAGCCTATTGCATCTGCGAATAGGATTGCAATGCCTGCTTTTTTCTGCTTTCCATTTGCCTGTAGTATAGATGACCATCCCTTCACCTTGAGTCTATAATTGTCTTTTAATGTAAGATGTGATTCTTGTATGCAGCAGATATCTGGCTTGAGTTTTTGTCAACCTGTGCCTCTTTAGAGGACAACCTTGTCAACCTTGTCAACTTTGAGGTTAGTCAACCTGTGCCTCTTTAGAGGACAATTTAAACCATTTACATTAATTGAGAATATTGATAAGCGTTTCGAGATTTTGGTGGACATTTTTAATCCTTTTGCGACTATGGAAGTTGGAATTTGATCAAAATTTTCTGGGTGGGTTTACTTTTGTGGTAGAGGATTATGTTGATCTTTATGGAGGATAGGTCTGAGAATATCCTGGAGAGCTGGTTTAGTTATGGCAAATTTCTTCAATATGTGGATGTCATTAACGTATTTAATTTAATTTTATCATAAATGAAACTGAGTTTAGCTGGGTACAGGATCCTGTGTTGAAAGTTATTTTGTTTTAGGAGATTAAAAGTTGATGACCATCCTCTTCTAGCTTGAAAGGTTTCAGCAGAGAGATCTGCAGTTGTTCTAATATTCTTCCCCTTGTAGGTAATGGTTTTCTTTCATCTGGCAGCTTTCAGAATTTTCTCCTTCATATTAACTTTAGTGAAAACGATTATGATGTGTCTGTGGGATGTTTTATTTGGGTTGAGTCGTGCTGGAGTTCTGAAACTGTCAGCTATCTGAATTTCAGAATCTCTTGGCATGTCTGGAAAGTTCTCCTTCATAATCTCATGGAGAAGAGACTCTTTGCCTTGTGAAGCCACTTCATTGCTTTCAGGGATCCCCATAAATAATTTTTTTTTTTTTTTTTTTAATCCCAGAGCTCTCTGAGAGAGTGATCTGTTTTTTCCGTCAATTTCTCTTCCTCTTTGAGAGTTTGGAAGTGTTCGTGAGCTTTGTCTTCAATGTCAGAAATCCTTTCTTCTGCTTGTTCCATTCTGTTACTGAGGGATTCTATTGTGTTTCTCAGTTCTTTGAGGGCTGCAACTTCTTGTCTCAATGTGTCAAAATATTTGGTCATTTGTTCTTTGAATTTGTTGAATTCTTGAGACATCTTTTGTGTTACTGCTTGGAATTCTAATTCGATCTTATTTGCTATCCAGATTCTGAATTCAATTTCTGACATCTCAGCTATTTGTTTGTGCATGGGATCTTGTGCTGCATCTGCCCCATTGTTCCTTGTGGGAGTTGATGTACTTTAATTATTCATATTGCCAGAGTTTTTCTGTTGATTTCACCTCATGATTGTTTTTCACTGTCGCCTCTGGCCATCCTCAGAGTTGAGGAGGTGTCTCTCCAAAATTAAACCCCAGTGGGATCACTCTACTGTTGCTGGGTCTTTGTAGGGAGTGACCCTGTGTAGCTTCTCTGGGGCTGCCCCAGCCATGGAGTTCTGGTTGTGGGAGCAGCTCTGGAGTGTGACACACCTGGATCCAGCAACAGGGCAGGGGTTGTGTGCACAGTTCTGGGAGTGCCTGGTGCCCAGTGACTTTAGCACAGAGGGCCCAAGGCTCCAGCAGTCTCTGGTCAAGAGAAGGGCTCTGTGTAGAGGCAGGTGAGGCTCCGGAAGGCATGTGGCTACCAGTGTCTTTGGCCAGATGAGCAGGCCGGTGTGGAGGCAGGGAGGGTACAGGAGGGAGGACTTGGGGTTGCACGGCTCCCAGAGTTCCTGGTCAGGGCGTGTGGAGGCCTGGCGGGCGCAGGTTGCAGATTGTGGGTTGCGGGTCGTGGTGCTCCTTGTACAGATGTCCAGGCAGGCACAGGTTGCGGGTTGTGGTGCAGCTCTTATGGAGGTCCAGGGGTTGTTAGGTCATGGCGCAGCTCTTATGGAGCAGGTAATTTTTTAGAAAGCTAAATTGAACCAAAATCCCACCCTGAGAATAATGGTGATTAAACTCTGGAGCAGCCACTTCCTAGTCATTATCCTGTGCACATATGTGCTGGTGTGTGTGCATGCGTGTGTGTGTGTGTGCAGAGGTGGGATCATACTGCATGTTGTACACAACATTACATTGTGAACACTTCCCTGCAATTCCTCTACAGTGGTGTGTATTGAATGCAGGTGTTTTTCTGCTGGACATCTCTTGGATGGGAAAACTCACCTGGAAATGTCCTCATTGCTTCCCAATTATAGTGGCTATTATTTGAGGCTACTTGTAAAAAGAGGTTTCCTTTGGAGGCCTCAAAACACAGTATCTTTCTAAATCTGAAATCATGAGGGCAAGATGGTTTGCAGAATGAAGGCAAGTCTGGGATAGGAAATAGGTGGCAGATGTGGTGCTGCAAGCTGTGTATGGGGCCAGGAGGGAACTGCCTGGAATTTTTCAGAAAGGCCGAGTGGGAGGCCAGGTGACATATGAGATTATGGGTCAAAGTAAAAAGGAGGTATAATCTGCAAAGCATGTAGCATGTGTGCAAATAATCACTCCAAAAACTCTCTTTGAACACAGATCATGTGACAGGCACTCAGCTACAGTCTCACAAGGGAGAGATGAGCAAAACTCCACACCAGTCTCAAGAAACCCACAGTCTGGTAGTCAGTATTTCCTTAAAGTGTGGAATGTGATAAGTTCCATCAAAGAAGCTGGAACAATGTGCTACAGGAATAAAATGGGAGACCTGCTCAGAGAGTGGGAACCTCGCAAAGGGGGTATCTCCTGAGTGGAGCTGGGGACAGGGAGAGGTCACGCTTGATGGAGGGATGATATCATGGTATTGTGAGAAATGTCAAGTGTGGGGTGGTGGGCAAGGTGAACAGCTCAGGGCTGCAAACTAAAAATTAAAAAATCCTAAGCCCTCTGCTAACTGAATGCATCCTGCTCAGCCAAGGAGCCCCAGAAGCCCCTTAAAATTGAGTTCCCAGCCATGATGGAATGGGAGAGATAAAGCACAGTTACATGGGCGTGATTTCCTTTCCTGCATATTCATGACTCCTGCAACTTGCTGAGTATGTACATTGGACCACCCCACTCAGTATAAAATCAAGGGTTTTTTGTCCATCCTTCTAAACACATGTGCCAGGCTCCTGGTCAGGGGTCTGCATCCCAGCCTGTCAGAATGGCCAGGCTGCTACACATCATGACAAACAGCTCTCCTTTTTCTTAAGTATAAACCTCATGTTTTTTTATTGACACAGTAGTGGATCTTGGTGTTTGGGGGAGAGAAAAGTAGGAAGTTCTAAAAGTCACATTTGATAAAATCCTCTTTGGATTTTCTCTGAATAGCTATACTAAGAAGAGGTTTTAGTCTGTTCAGTCTGCTATAACAAAATGCCACAGACCGTGTAGCTTATAAACTACAAACATTTATTACATGCAGTTCTGAAAGTTGGAAGTCTGAGGTTGAAGTGCTGGAAGATTTTGTCTGGTAGGGTCCTGGTCCCTGGTTTGTAGGTGGCACCTTCCGTCTGCATCCTCAGTGGTGGAAGTGGAGAGGGCTTTCTAAGACCACTTTTACAAGGGCACTTATTCCATGTGTGAGGGCTCTGCCTTCATGACCTAATCACTTCTTGGGGCTCCCAGTTCCTAACACCACCACAATGCAGGTGAGGATTCAGCACAAACATTTAGGGAAGGGGACACAAACATTCACTTCATACCACATGGGCAGACAAGGGTATTGTACTTAGACTTGCTAAGCCTAATCGCTCTGCTCTGGTAAGAGTAAGCTAGCTGTCAGACATCCTCCTTGCCAACCTTCCCCTACCTCTGTAAAGGCAGAAGTCATCCCCAGCTCTCAGAGGTTTGACCAAATCAAATGAGAAAACTGGTGAGGACACTTGCCATTCTGGAGGCTGGTGGGCCTAGATCCCCCCTCCCCATGCAAACTCGGGCCTCATGGGAGACACTGCTTGCTGGGAGCCCTTGCTCTCTGCCTCTGATCTGGAGCCTATGAAAGCTGAGTTGGGATGAGTGTGGAAGGTTAGGAATGTGGAAACTCTGTCTCTGTGTTTACACTCAGGGCAGCACCCACTCTGCAAAGATGTCCACCATGATTCCATGAAGCCAGGACACCGAATAAGACTCTGAATGCCTCCTAACTTGGAGAGAAAGGGGTAACATCAGAGCCTGGCCCTCGATACCCACTACAATGGTGATGGCTGTAATCGGGGCCTTTGGTGGCCAGTATCAGGGCCCATCTGTCCATTGTTCAAGTGTTTGGGGCTGAATTGTATCCCTTCCCTCCAAATTCACATGCTAAATTTCTAACTTCTAATACCTCAAATGTGACTGTATTTGAAGACTAGGCCTATTAACGAGGTGACCGAGTTAAAGTGAGGTGATGAGGGTGAGCTGTAATCCAATACAAGGGGGTTCTCACAAGAAGAGATCAGGACATAGGCATGCACAGAAGGCAGGCCATGTGAGGCACAGGGGATGACAGCCATCTACAGCCCAGTGAGAGAGGCCTCCGGATGGGCCAACCCTGCCAACACATTTACCTTGGACTTCCAGCCTCCAGAACTGGAGGCAATAAATTTCCATTATTTAAGCCCCAGGTCTGTGTCCTTGTTACTGCAGGCTGAGCAGACTAAGATGCACAGCCAACAGCCTCCCTCCCTCTATTTCTACCATTCTCATCACAAAACATCAAACCATGCACATTCCACTAGCGTTCTTGCACTGGTGGGGCATCTGTGGCCCTGTCTTTCCTGCTTGTTCAAACCCTCATGAGTGGAGCCACCGAGAGCCCCAGCTCTCCTTCCCCTGGGCCCTGCCATCTGTGGTGTTCACTATCCTCTCACGGCTTCACACAAGTTCATTCCGTTGTCTTAATTAGGGTAGAAGCCCTTATGCTGCCAAATTCTGTGCTGCGTTGCCTAGATCAAGTTCCAGAATATTTCTGAGATTCAGTTTTCTCATGTGTGAGAATATCTCTATGCTGAGCCCAATAGATGAGCTGGCAATTCAGCCCAGCCTTGACTAGCCACGCCAGGCTATAGCTTTCAGTGCCACGGTCACAACCATGCACAGCTTGCCCAGCCATGTGGCCCTGTTCTGCCTGCTGGGACTCACCCTGTCTTCTACAGCAGGTGTGTGGCCTGCAGTAGTATGTGATCAGTTCTGAAGCAATGACCTGCCTTGGCCAGGTCTTCACGCAGCTCACAGTTGCCTGGTTTGTGTCTAGCCATGTCTCACAAGAAGACAGGAACAGATGAGGTGTTTCTCTTAAATGCGTATACCCCAAGATATTATCCTTGTGCCACCATAGGTGACAGCTTCATGCAGCCAATAACTCTGACTTCCTTATTTCACAAATGTCATTTTTGTGGGGTTGGGAAGAGCCACTTTGCCCAAGGCACTGACTGCTCAGATCTGCCTATGGACTGTAAACCATAGGAGAAAAACTGCCTGGAGAGGGTATTGGACACCAAACTGTATTGCTTTGCCAAAATAGGAATATGGGGCTGAACAGGGGTATTCATCAGTGGTAAGTGTAGCAGTTTTAGAATTGAAGCCGACATACTTGAAATATAGCAAAAGGATATTGGTTAAAAAAATAAAATCTCAAAGTTTTCCAAAGAGTTAGTTGTAATTATTTTTATTTGGGCTCACAATTCTCACTCACAGTTAATTTTTTTTTTTTTGGTAAAGTGCTATGGCATCATCATTAGCTCACTCACAGCAATTTCAAACTTTTGGGCTCAAGTGGTTCTCCTGCCTCAGGCTCCCACAACACTCAGCTAGTTTTTCTATTAATATTTTCAGTAGAGATGGGGTCTTGCTCTTCCTCAAGCTGCTTATTAATTACTGAGCTCAGCCTTCAAGAGTGTTATGATTACAAGCCTGAGCCACCTTTCCAGGCCCTTAAATCTTTTCTTAATGATCTATGATGTCCTCTAACTATAGGAAGTTAAAAGGATAACTTTGTTATAGCCAATTAACACATTAACTGCCAAGTGAGTTGCATTTAACTCCCCCACCTCTGCCTCAGCTCCAGCCAGCCTGCCCAAGCTCACCACACATACTAGACTATGTTCTCCCATTACCATAACTTCTGATTGCACACTTGACCTTGAATATTTGCCTGGTAGCTCTTTGAACAAATCGATAAGGTATGTGTGGTGATGTGACATTGTTGCACATACTTAGGGGGTCAGAGGTTGTCACTCAGGACCACCCAAGACCCACTCCAGACACAATTAAATATTTGTGGAATGACAAAAGACTCAGTTCTCAGAAACAAATTCTATATGTCATGAGTCACAGTTCAGGTGTTGTGCTGTGTGGCGATTGATGGCAGCTCTGTGTATGTTGCATATAATTCATGCACAAAAAATAACTTTCTCCATAAATTAGAAATGATTGTTTGTTTTTGAAGTTTTTATTCAATTTTCATAATAAAACAATGTGGCCCCAAGGAAAATAATGTTTTTCTAGTGTGTCAGTCGATGTTAAGGAGCATCATTGAGATGTCTGCTTATCTAGCGTGAATAGCCCAGGGTTTTCCAGCCTTTCTTATCTCACAGCACACATGAACCTATAGTTAAAACTTCCATGGTGCATTTATATTATGTTGATTAAAAAAAGTAAAAAAATAGAATATACTTACTATGCTTTAAATTTCTTTGGAAAATAATTTAATTAATGATTTTTAAAACTTTTTGTGGCATACCTGAGATTTTCCCATGGCACACCTGTGCACCATGGCCACAGTGAAGGGGCACAGTCCACTGCACCCTTGTAAGGTGAATCAGTCTCATTTGTGCTCCTTGAAGTCATGAGACCCTGAGAAGGGACATTTCCAGTAATTGGGCTAGGTGTGAGTTTTGGGGGATATTCTCCCCCAGCTCACATAAGTGGCTTTGCTGAAAAAATGCAGTCAGTCATGCGTTAAAGGAAAGAATATCCTGGAGGGCTCTCGCCAAGTGGTAGCTGGAGACAGAGCATCTGCCTCGGGCAATGGACCGTTGCACTTAATCCCCTACCTCTACTCACACAAAAACTTTCAGTTAATCATATAGAGAAGTAGGCAAACAGAACAGACAACCCAGCCCTTTGTGGTTCATCTCCATTGTTGTTTATCTCTAAACAAGATAGTCTTGGTTTAGAAAGGTATGCATGTACTTTGCTAGATTAAGTCTGATAAGGCATCTTTACCTTTTGTCTTCCTTGTTCTTGGATTATTTCTATCTGATGATTTTGGGTATATAAGAAAAGTGAATAAGAATGGCCATTTCCTGCTGTGCCTGAGCAAGCACCAGCCATCCCTTAATAAATCATTTATTTCATCTGCAGTGTCTGCCTCCATATCTCTGACTAGGCCAGTGGACAGCAACAGAACTCCATGGCACAGCACATGTGCTGTGGAAAGGAAACAATTTAAAGCATGAAAGAGCAAAGCAAATCCTTTGGCAGGGAACTCCTGATGATTAGGTGGTAGTTCTTTACTGGTAAATGCTGCTATATTTGTAGCTTCTGGGTTGCCCATGTCCTGCAGCCTTTCACCTGCTCTGCCCTAAGAGGACTCGCCCATCCCCACCCAGAAGGGCAGCAGCAGGAGGGAAGCATCAGGAGATCTGGCTACAGAAATCTCTATTGAACTGTCATCATGCACAAGGGAAGAGTGACCACAGCGATTCTTGGCACTTCTAGTGCAGTTATTTAAGGAGTATTGTTTTCTTTTGTCCTGTTAGTTTATGTGATTGGAAAGGTAAGTGTTTAATGTGATGACTATAAGGCTAGAGTGGTCAGGTAATCTGCCTGAAATCTAAAAATCTAGTTGGTGTCAAGGCAGAAAGTAGAAGGCCTTAAATATATTCAGGTGAAACCACAGCTGAAGTCACCTTTGCCAGTGCACATGCAGAGCCAGCCCATCCACGTCTGCATTTCTTCTTATTAAACTCTTTTGCTTGCACACCAGCTTTGTGCAGGGTCTCCCCAGCAAGTGAGCATGTGCTGCTCACTCAGGACGCAGCCTTCCTCATTCCAGCAGCCCCAGGAGAAGAGCAGCAGGCACTAGCGCGGGAAACATACTCCAGGGAAGGCAGGATCACACATGTCACCATCTGCCTGCATTTATCTTTACATTTTTCTCTATCTAGGCCATGAACATCCCTATGCAATTCTGAGCCATCTTCATTCTACTGCACTCCTGCCATAGAGACCAGAAAAGGCCAGCTCTCCTTCCATCCTCCAGGAGCCCTTCCCGCTGCAGCCATCCCATGGCATATAAGGCCAGTTCATCCTAAAGGTCAGGCACCCAGCCAGAGGCAGGCAGAAGAGCAGTGAGTCCCCTCCCTTCCTGCAAGTGCCTTCTCTCAGGTAGAGTCTCCATATCTGGAAAAGACTCATGACACAGAACTATTCTCCATGTAGGGGAAGGAGGACAGTGTAGGTAAGAGACCAAATTCCTGCCCAGAATCAGACTTAGAGAAACCTCGAAGGTCTGAAGTCAAGACCCGACTCACTTCTAGGAAAGCTGTTTTTGTTCCTTTATGTAGGTCGGTGCTCTCTTCTCTGTATCCCAAGACCATTGCCCACAAATACCTATGTGTGTCTTACTCGAGTGTGGTGCCTATCTTCTCAATCCCAGAGCTTCTCTCAGTATCTGGAGCCAGATAAGATGGTCTTCGAATGACCATGTCACTTAGACACACCTAGAATTTAAAGATCTTGGACTGGAACAGAGGGATGGAATTGAGGGAGAAATCTATTCTGGACTAGAGCCAAGCTTGAATTAAATTCTGAATTCCACCCCACCCCTGCCACCAGCCAAGCTTGGTTTACCATTCTGCTTCAGACCCAAGTCTAAAGTGGAACTGCTCGAAATATTTATGGCTGGGTGTTTTAACATCTTTCTTCTTGCCGTTGTTTCCTACCATCAAGGGAATCTTGCATTGAGGCTGCTTTCTCTGGAGAAAATGTGCTAATAATTCAGGAAATACTTTGGCAAAAACAGAATATCTACTTAAAGTATTGTTGTGACTATTATTCCATAAGTACAGTTTTAAACATGTAAATTTTTAATATTCATATCCTAATTCAGGCATGAGGTCACCACTAAATCTTTAAGAAAGTCTAGGTTTGGTCAGGTGTGGTGGCTCACACTTGTAATCCTGTCACTCTGAGAGGCCAAGGTGAGTGGATCAACCTGAGTTCAGGTGTTTGAGATCAGGCTAAGCAAGAGGGAGAACCATCTGTTCCAAAGAATGAAAAACTAGAAAAAATTGTGACAGGTGCCTATAGTTCCAGCTACTCATGAGGCTGAAGCAAGAGTATCAGTTGAGCCTGAGAGTTTGAGTTTGCTGTGAGCTGTGATGCTATAGCATTCTACTCAGGGCAACACATTGAGACTCTGTCTCAAAAAACAAAAGCCAAACCAAACCAAAAAAAAAAAAAAAAAAGCCTAGGTGCATAGTTTCTTTGTTTACATAGGGAACATGAACTCTTGTGCCAAATAATATACATTACAAAAGTTGAAGCTAAGTCTGAAAAGATTATTATTTAATAAAAAAATAAAAAAATAGTGACCCCCCCTGCAAAAAAACCACCATTAAAAAAAAAAAAAGAAAGAAAGAAAATACAGGACTCACTGTGTACTCTGCTTTCCAACTTTTTTCATATAGTAACTGGATATATAGCTATGTGTCAAGGGATAGCTATCCTTTCTGGAGCATTCTCTCACTAAACCTAAGTAACAGGACACATTTGGATAGTTTTAGAAGCAGTAAAATCACATTAAGAAGAGGGAAGCGAGGTTGCATGTGATGACTCAGACTGCACATTACTGTGCACTGTATGAAACATCTGTACATCTTGACCTACGGCCATATCCATCTGGATTTAAGGATGTGTTGGTTTTCTTCTTAATGTCCTTGCAAAATGGTAGAGTGTGAATGTTAGGCAGAGTGGTAGGCTTCCTCCAGGATTGCATTCCTCCTGGAGCCTTCTAACACAAACAGGGATGGGGTGAGCTGTTTTGTGGGGAGGAGACTGTTGTCTAGGGTGCCTTAGATCATCTGAGTGAAGAATGAAATTGCTTTTTTCGAGAGTGCTGTGATGCAGGCTTTGTCCTCAACAGTATTTTACTCAGTATGGTGAGGTGTAGATAGTATTATTAATGTGAACATTGACCAAACTGAAACTCAGAGCATTTTGAGTAACTTGTCCAACTGAGTAAGAGAACCAGCAGTCCACCATGGCCCCTGCTTAGCACCAAGAGCGTTGCCCTTATGTATGGGTCCCTGGTGATGATGTGCTCAATGTCCCCAAAGAGCCAAAGGGTTGGTTGGTTAAGGATGTTTGTGAAACGTGGCTCATCTGTTTTTCCTTCTGAAACCTGGCTGCTCTGTGGATTTGTCATAAGGGAGGTTATTTAAGAATATATTAAGGTCCCTTATTGAGGAAACATCCATAACTGCACAGTAGAAACTTTGGACTCCACTCCTGCTTGCTAATCACCTTTTCTTTGAACAGTTGTTTTTTTTTTTTATTTTTTTTTTTAGCATTTCTTTGGCAGGGCTGTTGGGTAGTACAGATCATTTCTGGGTAGCTTGGCAGGGTGTCACGGGGAACAAGTCCACTTGAGATCTTACCACACAACCAGGGGTGACTGCAGAATATGGAATCCAGTTATCCACGGAGCTGCCCGGGAGTCATGGCCTCCAGAGCAGGGGCCAGGGCTGGCTGAGAAGTGGGGCCAGGCAGGTTGCCCGATCCCTTTGATGGTAGAGAATTGACAGGCAGATGATGAAAGAGAGCTGGCTATAGTTGGGCACTCTGAGTGTCACACAGGAAATGTGGGTGGCATGAGACCTTTGAAAATAGATAATTACCAAATGCTGCTTAATTAAAATATGAGGTATTTTTGGCTTTTAATGTGGGATCTGGCACCCGAATGCCTTCATCCTCCTTAACCCAGAAATTTTTGTAACCTGGATTGTGAACACCTCATGATGTAGTGGAAAGACAGGAGACAGCACTGTCTTAAGAGAGTTTCCATGGGAAGAATGGAAGCTGAGTCTGATCAGCTGAGTCTGATCTAGGTGTAACTACCAGTTTAGGGGACAGGGCTACAATCAGCCAGCATCAGAGTGTGGGGAACTCTACACAGCTTGTGATTCAGTGTCTCTCTTCCAGCATGCTATGAAACAGAGATAGTGGAAATAAGGCTAAGTAAATTAAACTACTGCATTTACTAATCTCACTTCTTACTTGTTCAGACCAATCACAAGTGAAAAGAAGGCTTTCTTTCCTGAACTGAACCTTTTGGCACAGCTAGGGGGACCCTTGCTAGGACAACCAGTGCATAGCTCTGCCGGCCTTAGCTCCAGCCTCGAGCCTGGACAGCTCTTTGAATCTTCTGTCACAAATGTCTATGAGAATGACAACCTGCCCACCCCAATTCTGGTAGGTCTCCTTCTGTAGCCCTCCTGAGGAGAGGTGACTCTGGGGTCAAGGGTTCTCATCCAAGTATTTCTCCAAATGGAGCAATTGGTGGACAGACCCTATCTTTGGCTGTATTCCTTCAAAGAATACAAATATGATTCAAGATCGCAGAATCGGAAGGGAAACACAACAGAAAAAGATGCTCTTCTACTGATTTCAGCAAAGCCCTTCATACACTGGCTCAGACACATCAGAGTGGGCTCAGTGAGAGGATCTCTATGATCCCGCCTCCCTAACGTTCCCCTTTCAGCTTCTTCTTTGACTCCACCCTTATCTCAAGTCTCCTTTAATTATGTTTTCATTGGAGGCTACTCAATCTCACAACTTAAAATATCTCCCGTGTCTATGATTTGCATTCTAAGGACTGAAGCATACAAATCCCTCCTTGGGCATATATGAGTCTGTTAATTCTACAGAATGTTTCAAAGGAAAGCAGAGTTTGATCTGCATCATTTCAAATGAGTGAGTTCATTTGTCAGTGGTAATATTTACTGAGTGTCCATCTCTCTCCAGGCACTATACTTGATGGAGGGAATTCTATGCTAAATGTGGAAACAACTACTGCTTTAGGTACATGTACACACTACCTCAGACCTTGGACCTTCCACAGCAAATTTTGGCAGTAGCCGTGATTATCGTCCATCATTCCCAGTTCACAAATGAAATAAATCCTCAATTAAGTACGTACTATACCCAAAGTCACACAGGAAATAAGTGGAAAAATAGATGATAAATAAGTGGCACAATTGTCAACTGATCATGACTCCAATTGTCTTTCTATACTGCAAGCAAAGGACATGAAGATAGAGCAAAAAGAAATGAGTTGTCTTTCAGTGAGAAGATAGTGTGACCAGAGAAGGCTTTATTCATGGAGGAGGGAGGTTTTAAGGTGATTTTGAAAGATCCTAGGACATACAGGAGGTAGGGATGGGGCATTCAGTCACTTAAAGGGAGATAAACTAATGGGAAATTAGTGTGACAGAAGGATTCCATGCTTAGGGAAGAGCATCTGTACTAGGAGATAATCAGAAGAGGACAGTGAGGTAGCAGAGGGTGATTCCAAAGAGGCTTTGAAGCTGAGGAGTTTAATTTTAAAGTATAAATTCACTGAAAAGGGATATAGAATGAATTAATGAGTAGAAAATAGAGATCTCCCCCACCCCCCTCCAAGAAAAAATTTAAAGCATTCCTTATTCATTTGAGGGTTAGCATGGTAACCTAGCATACTTTAGCTCTGGGTTATCAAAAAGCAGCCAGCTTGCCATCTGGGCTTGTGAATCATAGGATGTGCTTTCCTTCATTAATCAAGAAGGGCCATTGATGAGGGTGTCTTTAGAATATCAGCCAATAAAAAGTCATGTAAAGGGCGGCATTGTGGCTCAGTGAGTACGGCTCCGGCCCCATATACCAAAGGTGGCAGGTTTGAACCTGACGCCAGCCAAACTGCAACAAAAATTGGCTAGGCTTTGTAGCAGGCATCTGTAGTCCCAGCCGCTTGGGAGGCTGAGGCAGGAGAATCACCTAAGCCCAGGAGCTGGAGGTTGCTGTGAGCTGTGATGCCATAGCACTCTACTGAAGGCAACAAAGTAAGACTGTTTCTGAAAAAAAGAAAAAAAAAAGTCATGGGGTGGTGCTGGTGGCTCAAAGGATTAGGGCACTGGCCCCATATGCCGGAGGTGGCGGGTTCAAACCCAGTCCCAGCCCCCAAAAAAAAGAACTGAAAAAAAAAAAAAAAAAGAAAAAAAGTCATGTAAAGCTAAAGGAAAAACTAATGTCTGGCGACAAAGTAAACTTGGACAGTGAGCCCATTCCTGTAGTAGCATCTGTCTTAAAGGTTGGTAAAGCTCTGGTATCATCCATTCACTCACAGCATAGGTCTAGCGCTGCCTGACTGGTTTCCATCTTCATGATTGCCCAATCTGAAAAACTGGGAAACACATCACAAAATGAAAATTTAGGGAAATTGGATTCCTTGATTTTTAAAAACCCAGTGTCATATATGCTTTCCTTTTTCATCACACATTACCTTCTCCATCTTCACTCATCAACACTCATACAAAATCATTAGTAATAAGAGAAAATGTTAAATATGTACTTACATGTACAGAAAGTTTACCAAATCAAGCATCCTGCATTTGATGACTTCCCACTGCCTTCCTAATGAAGGGAAAATTTCCAAAAGAAAATGCTATTGAACTTCAGAAAACAGTTCTAAATAGTTATAGCAGTTTACCAGAGTAAGCAAACTTTTACCTTAGGATGAATCAGAAATGTACTCAAAGGAGCCACCTACAGCACCATCTGTTTCTCCTCATTCCTTTCCTTCTCTCTTAATACCTTTACTTTAAAAGTGATGTCAGAATGACTCCACCACCTGCACCTTCTTTCACCTTTACCACCTTTGGCATCCTTTGTTTATACAGTAGAACCTCTGCGAGTTGACCACCCAAGGGGCTGTGACAACCTGGTCAACATACGGACGTGGTCAGCAGAAGGAACTAGGCCTACTGGACTGATGCGTACATGTGGTGCATGTGAAAATTAGGTCAATTTAAGGAGGTGGTCACTGAAGGGAGCTGGCTGACTCTGGAGGTTCTACTGTAGCTGTTTGCTTAACTCACTACCCACAGTGATGGCTAAACAGCAACTAGCTCCTACCACAAGCCTCTTAGAAATCTCACTTCTAAAGTGAGTGCAACAGCCAAAATGTTTAGAACTCTGAAATGTAATTAGTATATATGAAAAACAGGTAAGTGGGGGATTTTTTTGTTTTGTTCTGTTTTCTGAGGCAGAGTCTCAGTTTGTCACCCTCGGTACAGTATCATGGCATCACAGCTCACAGCAACCCCAAACTCTTGGGCTCAAGCAATTCTCTTGCGCCAGCCTCCCAAGTAGCTGGGACTACTACAAACACCCACTGTAACTCCCACCTATTTTTAGAAACGGGGTCTTGCTCTTGCTCAGGCTGGTCTTGAACTCCTGAGCTCAAGCAATCCACTCGCCTCAGCCTCCCAAAGTACTAGGATTACAGGTGTGAGTCACCACACCCAGCCTAAAACAGGTAAGTTTTGAATTGATACAGCTATCTCAAGGATCCAGGTACATTTCACAAGGGAAAAGAACAGAACAGAATATGTCAATTCATTTTGATTTTTGTTAACTGCTCTGAACAAAAATATGGCAGTGTGGTTCTGATTCCTTGATTTTTAAAAACCCAATGTCAGATATGTTTTCCTTTTTGCTGCCTCAGAAAACAAACAGGTTTTTAGAATTGTTGTAAATCTCGCAATTTGTCTTTCTTTATCCTGCATTCTTAGTCAACCATATGATAAACAGCAATAGTTTACTACTGCCTTAGAGTCAGCCATGACTGTGCTGGGAATATCTGTCACACAGTAGGTATGCACATAGCAAGTTGACACTAATCTCCTAATGGCACACACTGGAAATTGATGTGATTTTTCAGCAAGCTTAGAGTTACTCATCTGTACACTTAGTGATCTTGCTCTTGAAACACCATGTCAAAGAGAGTGGGCCAATCCAGAAATGAAAATATCATTAGCACCATGTTGAGTTTGCCATTGAGCTATCAGGAGGGAACTAACAGCAAATACCCTTGGCCTATCCTGCTTGGGTCACATTCTGGTTTCACCACCCAGCTCCACCCATGGACTTTGCAGAGCAGGGTCCAGAAAACCAGAGAGGAAACACGTGCTCTGTGTGCGTGTATGTTTAGTGCACATCAGGCAAACGTGTTCCTGAACCTGCCAGGTTTCCAGAGTCACCCAGAGTCTTCCAAACACTGACACCACCCCATGGGAAGGCACAGGGAAAACCATAACTACCATGGGTGGGTGTTGTGCACCAATAACCTGGTAAAGTTAAGGTACAAAAGGACTGAGATTGTCCATTTGCTTCTCCCGTCCATCTTCAGCACTCCCTGCTATGCCTAGCGCAAATGGCAGCTCAATACGTATTAGAATAAATGAACCATTACTGGAGTATAATCCAGAGAGTTGCTAGAGGCATTTCCTGAATGAGTTACTATTGAGAGGAGTCTTAGGCTGTTTAGTGAGACCAATGGAACAAAGTGTGCCTTTGAAGCTAGCAATGTTACATGACAGCTGCCCCTCATTCTTGTCTCTCCCACCAAATTCAAACTTCCTAAGGTACAATAGGCCACATTTTACAGTATTAATACTTGTTCATCAGCTACATCAAATGCCAAATTTTCCAGGCCACCAGAATGGGAGCTCACATCTGCCTCTAGCACTGATACTCAGAAGCCTGAAGTTGAGATAAGTCTAAATTTTGATGAAGTTTACTTTTTGTGGAGGATATGTATGTTCAACCCAAGGGGTTGTTAAGGAGTAACATTTAGTTAGGCATTGGGGTTTTGAGTGTGTAGCCAACAAGTTGATGCTTACAAGTTTAAAGAGTTGGTATTTTGTATACAATTAAGAGAAAGAAGAGTGAAACTGTTCTGGGAGCATTTTCTCCCAAGAAGTTCTCTTACCCAAGTCAGAGGTCCCCAAGTGCTTGAGGGCATGGATGTGTTTATTTCATTTGTTTCAGAAATTTTCTTGCCAAGAACTAAAAGCACAGGAGGAAAACACCAGTATTTATTTTCAAGATAATAAGAGGATTTAAAATGAATTATCAGCAGACCTTGTCAGTTTGTACCCATTTGCTAAAATGTCCAATCTGTGTTCCCACCATGGCCCAGATTATGCTCTTATGCTACTAGTTTTAATTGGAAAACATCCCAGTACATACCTCTGGGTATGCAAGTTATTGAAGAGGTGGAGCCAACTTCTGTGTGGGTCACATTTGGGGGAGCTGTGAACAAAGTGGGGGTCAAAATGAATTTTTAAGTTACATGTTTTTATTTGCTATGAGAATAATTTTGTTTTTGTCTGTGTAAAGATTTTCTTTCAAATATCCAAGGAGGTGTATTTCCAAACAATCTGTATGATAAATGGTTTGCTGCTATTGATCAAGGGAACGAGGAGGAGAAAAGAACTGCAATCCAGAGGTAACGATGCTGTACTTACCATATATACTCGAGTATAAGCCGAGTTTTTTCGGCACAAAATTTGTGCCAAAAAAACCCGAACTCGGCACAAATTTGTGCCAAAAAAACTTGGCTTATACTCGAGTATATAGGTACTTTATTTACAAAAATATAACATGTTGTTTTGTTCTTTTCAAATCTTTCACTTACATTTTACAGTTTTATTCACTAAAATGACGACTGTCGAAGGGTTTTACTTGCTCACACACACAGAGGTGAGTTTAAAAATAGAAGCATGCCTTGGTACGCCTCTGTGTAGAATTTTTCTTTTCCTCCTAATATTATTTTATTTTAATCTATTTTGAGACAGAGTCTCACTTTGCTGCCTTCAGTAGAGTGCCATAGTGTCACAGCTCACAGCAACCTCCAACTCTTGGGCTTAAGCGATTCTCTTATCTCAACCTCCCAAGTAGCTGGGACTATACATGCCCACTGCAGCACCCAGCTATTTTTTGGTTGCAGTTGTCATTGTTGTTTGGCTGGCCCAGCCATTGTTGTTTCAAACACACCAGCTCTGGTATATGTGGCTGGCACCCGAGCCACTGAGCTACAGGCACTAAGCCTCTCCTAATATTATTAATATAAAATTCTTGACAATTGAATACATTGTGAATTTATGACATTGATAGGAGATGAAATCCATTGGTTCAAGAAAAAGATAAGAGGATCAATGTAGTAGTGGAATAATCTTAGCTTAGTCACATAGTTAACTAACCAGAGAAGCCATGGTTCAGGAATCGAGTGCAAGACAACATATTTGTATGCATTCACGCCTAGAATGAGTCTCTTAGGGAACAGGTAAGCATTGGGTCCTTGCCATAAGACAGCATTCCTGTCTTGCTACCTTAAAAATACAAGGAGCTCTTTAAAATTAATTGCTATTTAACTTCGTCAATAAACTTTTAGTTGATCACGTATTAGATTATTATAAGGCAAAATACACTTATATTAGATATGATAAAGTTTGTCCAAGTTAAATAAAACACATTGTGGTGGTTTCATGAAAATATTTGAGGCAGTATTTTTAAAATATATTTCTTCATTCTTTTGTATTTTCACTGGGTTATAGAGATGGTATGCCAAAAAACATATGCTGTTCCTTTTCACTGTCTTTACAATGTCTTAAGTAAATTACATAGTTTAAGACTGCATTTTTGTTAGCCTTTTAGACCAACTGCCAAAAGCCAATGCTGTGCTTTTGCAGTATCTTTCTGGAGTGTTAAACAACACTGAGCAGCATTTGTTATCCAATCAGATGACAGCATATAACCTGTCTGTGTGCACAGCTCTTGGCAGTCTCAGGCCATCTGCTTCTTCCAGCTCAGAAGTGGAAAGTGAACTCACAAATCAGGTAATGAGATCTCTCATTTTTATGTGTTGGGGAGAGCAGAGCCCCCACTTGAAATTCAGGATAAAAATTTTAACAGACTTGTTTGTGTATGTGTACACTTTAATTGCACATTAAAGTGGTAGTCATTTTGTGGTAGAGTCATTTATCCTTCTCTTGGGGTTGGTGTGGCATGAGAAGTTGGGTTAGAATTATAGCAGCTTTATCTTCAAACTTTGAAAGCTAGAAGACAACAGTATGACACCTTTAAAACACTAGAAAAATATATCAAACCAGAATTCTCTACCCAGTGAACATTATCCTTCAAAACAAATAAACAAACAAACAAAACAAAACAAAAGAAACAAAAACCTAAGGGAAAATAAACTTTTCTGGAAAAAAAAAAACTTAAATTCATTTTCATCAGATGTGGATCACAGCCCTGGTCCCTTCTGTAAACACTGGGAGTGGTGGTGACACCTGGTTCCTTTGGTCACTGCTCACATTTCAAGGATCACAAGCCCTGGTTCCCTTCTATAGACACTGTCAGTGGTGGGGACAGTTCCGCTGGTCCCTACTGACACTTCTAGAGGAAGCACCATGGCTCCACCAGTGCCTTCACCACTGAGTTACGGGCACCCAGCCAGAACATTCTCTTTTTAAGTCTGAACTTTTGTGTATTTTTTTTTTTTATTTCAAGGAAGAATAGTCAGTGTATCTTTAAAAAATCCATATGAAGCCCAAGCCTCAAAACAATCCTTAAAACGCTCTCAAACATTACTACCTATCTGCCTCCAAAAAATATATCAAAGATTTTTTTTTTTTAAGACAGAGTCTCACTATGTCACTCTCACTAGAGTACAGTGGCATCACAGCTCACAGCAACCTTAAACTCTTGGGCTTAAGCGATTCTCTTGCCTCAGCCTCCAAAGTAGCTGGGATTATAGACTCCCACCACAATGTTGGCTAATTTCTTGTTGCAGTTGTCATTGTTATTTAGCAAGCCCAGGCCAGGATCGAACCCAGCACACTTGGTATATGTGGCTGGTACCATAACTTACCACTGTGCTACAGGAGCCAAACCTATAAAATATTTTTTTTTTTTTTTAAAGAATAAACTACAAATGCTTAACATAGATTTTTTTTTTTGTCTCAAATATTTTCTTAGCTATATTTCACATATTTGTGAATTTGGAAGTACCTGCAGTATTTGTTTTTAATTTTTTTTTATTATTAAATCATAGCTGTGTACATTGATATGATCATAAAGCATCATACACTAGCTTCATAGACCACTTGACACAGTTTCATCCCCATAGTCAACATAGCCTTCCTGGCATTTTCCTAGTTACCGTGGCATGACATTTACATTTCCTATATTTGGATCCTTCACATGTGTTTTTTGACAAGTACAGATGATTTGATTTATATTCTTATTGTGCACACAGCACAGTTCAAAGTGGATTGTCAGGCTCAGTGCCTGTAGCTCAAGCAGCTAAGGCGCCAGCCACATACATCAGAGCTGGCGGGTTTGAATACAGCCTGGGCCTGCCAAACAACAATGACAACTGCAACAAAAAAATAGCTGGGCATTGTGGTGGGTGCCTGTAGTCCCCGCTACCTGGGAGGCTGAGGCAGGAGAATCGCTTAAGCCCAAGAGTTTGAGGTTACTGTGAGCTGTGACACCATGGCACTCTACCAAGGGACGACAGCCTGAAGCTCTGTCTCAAAAAAACAAACCCAAAGTGGATTGTCATATAAGGTCCATTCAGGTCTCACACTGGCATACGGGCAGTCCCTGGGTAATGAACAAGATAAATTCTGTAGGTTTGTTAAGTTAATTTGGTACATAAGTTGGAACCAGGTACATTTACCTTTTGTGTGCAACAGCTTCTGTTTGTAAGTGAAAGCTGTATGTAAATCAAATGTTTGGAACTTTGGGACTGGCTGTAAATTTAATATTGGAATCTGTCTTTTAACTCCGCACCTTTTTTTTTTTTTTTTTTTTTTTTTGAGACAGAGTCTCAATCTGTCATTCTGGGTAGAGTGCCGTGGTGTCATCATAGCTCAGCAACCACCAACTTGGGCTCAAGTGAACTTCTTGCCTCAGTTTTTCTATTTTTATAGAGACAGGCTCTCATTCTTGCTCAGGCTGGTCTCAAACTCATAAGCTCAAGCAATCCACCTGTCTTGGTCTCTCAGAGTTCTAGGATTACAGGCGTGAGCCACTGCACCTGGCACCTTTTTTTTCCCCTTTAAAACACAAAGTCTCAGCTTGCCGCCTGTAGCTCAGCAGGTAGGGCTCCAGCCACATACACTGGAGCTGATGGGCTCAAATCCAGCCCAGGCCTGCCAAATAACAATGACAACTACAACCAAAAAATAGCTTGGCATAGCTTGTAGTCCCAGCTATTTGGGAGGCTGAGGCAAGAAAATCTCTTAAGCTCAAGATTTGAGATTGCTATGAGCTATGATGCCACGGTACTCTACCGAGGGTGACATACTAAGACTCTTATCTAAAAAACAAAACAAAACACAGAATCTCACTCTGTTGCCCAGGCTAGAGTGCTATGGCCTCAGCTTAGTTCACAGCAACCTCAGACTCTTGGGCTCAAGTGATCCTCCTGCCTCAGCCCCTAAATAGTTGGGGCTACAGGTGCCTGCTGCTATACCCATTTAATTTCTATTTTTTACTGCATATGGCGTCTACCTCTCACTCAATCTGGTCTGGGACTCCTGAGCCCAAGAAATCCTCCTACCTGGGCCTCCCAGAAAGCTAGGATTACAGGCATGAGCCACCATGCCCAGCCTCTCAATGCCATTATTAACACAACTTCTGAATGTATTCCTCTAGCCAATTTTTTTCTTAAATGTATATATATATTTTCTTTCTCTCTCCCTCTCTCTCTCTCCCCCTCTCTCCCTCCCTCCCTTCCTCTCTCTCTTTTTTTCTTTCTTTTTATTAAATCATAGCTGTGTGCATTAATGCAATCATGGGGCATAATGTACTGGTTTTATATATAATTTAATGTATTTTCATCAAACTGGTTAACATAGTCTTCACGGCATTTTCCCAGTTACTGTGTTAAGACATTTATATTCTACACATAATAAATTTCACATGTACACCTTGTAAGATGCACCATAGGTGTGGTCCCACCAATCACCCTCCACCCATCCTTCCCCCTCCCCTCCCCTCCCCTCCTTCACCCCTTTCCGCTACTTCTAGGGCTATAATTGGGTTATAGCTTTGATAAGAAAGCTATAAATTGGTTTCATAGTAGGGCAGAATACATTGGATACTTTTTCTTCCATTCTTGAGATACTTTGCTAAGAAGAATATGTTCCAGCTTTATCATGTAAGAGGTAAAGTCTCCATCTTTCTTTAAGGCTGCATAATATTCCATGGTGTACATATACCACAATTTATTAATCCATTCCTGGGGCGATGGGCACTTGGGCTTCTTGCGTGACTTAGCAATTATGAATTGGGCTGCAATAAACATTCTGGTACAAATATCTTTGTTATAATGTGATTTTTGGTCTTCTGGATATATACCTAGTAGAGGAATTGTAGGATCGAATGTCAGGTCTATTTTTAGATCTCTAAGTGTTCTCCAAACATCTTTCCAAAAGGAACATACTAGTTTGCATTCCCACCAGCAATGTAGAAGTGTTTCCTTTTCTCCACATCCATGCCACCATCTCTGGTTTTGGGATTTTGTGATATGGGCTAATCTTACTGGAATTAGATGATAGTCAGTTTTGATTTGCATTTCTCTGATGATTAAGGATCATGAGCTTTTTTTCATGTGTCTGTAGACCGTGCACCTGTCTTCTTCAGAGAAGTTTCTCTTCAGGTCCCTTGCCCAGCCTGCGATGGGATCACTTGTTCTTTTTTTGCTAATATAGTTGAGTTTTCTGTGGATTCTAGTTATTAAATCTTTGTCAGAGACATAATCTCCAAATATCTTCTCCCATTCTGAGGGCTGTCTGCTTGCTTTACTTACTGTGTTCTTGGCTGTGCAGAAGATTTTTAGTTTGATCAGGTCCCAGTAGTGTATTTTTGAAGCTGCTTCAATTGCCTATGGGGGGTCCTCCTCATAAAAGACTCACCCAGGCCGATTTCTTCAGTGTTTTCCCTGCACTTCCTTCTAGTATTTTTATAGTTTCATGTCTTAAGTTTAAATCTTTAATCCAGTGAGAGTCTACAGGTTGCCAGCCAGTTCACCCAGCGCCATTTGTTAAATAGGGAATCTTTTCCCCACTGAATGTTTTTAATTGGCTTGTCAAAGATCAAATACCGGTATGTAGCTGGGTTTATCTCTTGGTTCTCTATTCTGTTCCATACATCTTAACTCTCTGTTAGAGCTTCATAGTTCTCTTCATAGATATCTTTCGTGTCCTTTGTTAGATAAACTCCCAAATATTTCATCTTCTTTGGCACTACTGAATGGAATAGAGTCCTTGACTGTTTTTTCAGCTTGACTATTGCTGGTATATGTAAAGGCTACCAATTTATGAATGTTGATTTTGTAACCTGAGATGCT
>CAUYPK010025677.1:0-23278 GCA_963574355.1 Loris lydekkerianus | reverse complement strand
GAGATCTCTCCTCAGAGGTCCCTCCTCAGAAGCAGCATAACAAAATCCAAACTTGGCAAAGAGCCACAGTATACAAAATAATGATAAGAGGCAAAGAGCCGCATTCATTTTGGCCGGGAGCCGCGTGTTCGCCACCCCTGTTATAAAGGTTGCTAAAATCTACCCTCAGTTTTTGATATTCTTAATTGTGTCTGATTTTCCTTTTTTTTTTTTTAATTTTTTTAAATTTTTTTAATTGTTAAATCATAGCTGTGTACATTGGTGCAATCGCCTGTACCCATTGATTTTCTAATATATCAAAATTTTGAAATAGAAATCGTGGTAAAAAAGATCTTATGTGAGAATATGATAGTGGTAATGTGATCATTAAATGATGAAAAACATTTTCAGATTGTGTAGATCCTTTACCAATTGAACTTAAATTATTTGTAGTTAATTTTGAATACTCTTGTATTTGAAAGTATTTCATGAAATTTTGCCTAGGTGATAAAGTTAGCTAAACCTTATTTTATGTCCTCTGTAGTGTTTGGTTAAAATTGCTATAGTCTGGTGTCTGGAAAAATGGAGCTAGAATTTATTTATTTATTTATTTATTTAATTTTGAGACAGAGCCTCACTTTATTGCCCTCGGTAGAGTGCTATGGAGTCACAGCTCACAGCAACCTCCCCAACTCCCGATCTTAAGCAATTATCTTGCCTCAGCCTCCCAAGTAGCTGGGACTACAGGCGCCCGCCACAACGCCTGGAAATTTTTTGTTGCAGTTTGGCTGGGGCTGAGTTCGAACCCACCACTTTCGGTATATGGGGCCGGTGCCCTACCCACTGAGCCACAGGCACTGCCCAGGAGCTAAAATTTATTAAAGAAGTCTTAGAATTTAAAAAGCTGAAATATTGGTAAAGTCAAGTAACTAAGAGAAAACACTAAACTCACACATCATGTTACTACTTTATATATGTGTGTGTGTGTATGTGTATATATATATATATATTTTTTTTTTTTTTTTTTTTTTCTCTGAAAAGGATGGCTATACTTTTTTTTGAATGGAGGGAACTAAAGGTACTTTGGTATCAAAAAAAGAGATTTATTTTTGATAACTTATCTCTTATTGGAATGGATATCTATGTTTATCCTTCAGAATTTTCTTTTACTCATAGTCATTTGATTATTCTTTTTTTTGCAGTTTTTGGCTGGTGCCAGGTTTGAACCCACCACCTCTAGTATATGGGGCTGGAGCCCTATTCCTTGAGCCACACGTGCTGCCCATCACTTGATTATTCTTTATCTGAAAGGTTTTTTACAATTTGTTCTTGACTCCCAGAAAAAGATCCAACAGTCATATAGACAAAAGCAGGAATGTTGAGCATTAATAGCCCTATGGGATGTGATACCTTTTTTACATTGTGATGTTGACTGTGTTATTATTATAATATTTTAAATTATTTAAAAAGATCTCAGGATCATTTATTTTTGACAGACAAAAGGCTTAGTTGGGAGGTCACATACTGTACTCCTAATCCAGGAGGGATATCTTGAATTGGGTCAAAAGGGGGAACTGGTTGGAATGTAAGTGAATAGGTGATTCAGTACAAATTTGTTACTACTTCCAAAAAATATCTTTATAAATGCCCATATAAATATTTATTGGTCAAGACAGTCATCTTTTATCATGCAGAGAATAATATCGTACTTACATTTGTTACATTCCCCCCAAATGAAGTTAGAGTGGCTTTTTTAATTAATGCTATTAAATAGATTCAAACTGCAGAAATGGAAAATTAATTTCTGTCTTAGTCATTTTTTTAAAATTTTGAGTGGTCTTCATTGATGAGGCTTTTTTTAAAGGATTATATTGTAGAAATACTTTTTGTATATACTTTTTACTCAATTAGGCTGAATGGGTGTTATTAAATGAAAAATGAAATCCTGTTGTGTTTGTTTCTTTAGAGATGTCTTTTCTAATGATTTTTATTATTCCTATTTGTAACATAATTTGTTTTCACAGACTGTGAAGTTATTTGATGACATGATGTATGAATTAACCAGTCAAGCCAGAGAACTTTCAAGCCAAAATTTAGAACTCCAGACCACTCTTAGGAATATTTTGCAAGTAAGTCAAATTGTATTAGAAAGGAGGAGGGAGAGAAGGATCTTAAAGGGTGAGAATTTTTATACTGTTATTGATTAGCCATGTATGCTGGAATTAAATTCATAGAGTTAAAGATATGAATACAGAAACATGAATTCTGTATTTTTAAGTATAATTTCATGCTGAGTAAATATCTAAATTTTGATAAGAAACCAAATCATCAAGATAGCATGACCTACCTATAATTTCAAGACATTCATGAAGGGATTTTGACACGAGGAATGAAGAGGCTGACACAGAGTCTGTGCCAGGGGACTGAGGAGCTCAGGGAGGAGTCCTCGACGAAACCTTGGTCCATATTTATTATAAAACAGGAAGAAGTAGATAAAAGCTGCTTATCAGACAGCAGTACTGATAGGGAGGACATGGAGAAGATCAGATAGAATGTCTCCACCTTGTATTTGCAAAACCCCTGACCTTGAGCACGACCTTTGCCTCCAACATCAAGACACCTTTGGAATCTAGAGAATCGTTACCATAATCTTCAGGCCTGATATTTCCAGACCTCCCATATACATTGTCTCTTGGAGGTCAGTGTTCTGGCCTCCTGAGAGTACACTACTCATGTGCCATTCTTGTGACTCTTTAGGTCTCTTAAGCAGAAAGTGAGCCTTTGCTCAAGCTCAGGGCACAGTTTTCCCTACACATATGTGTATGACATCTGCCATGTGCTTTGAAGTTTGGGTTAGGATTCTAGACAACTAGCTAGTTATTTTAGTATTTGTGATTCTGACAGACTGAAGTTCTGTGAAAAGAAGAATGAGGTGTCGGTTTTGTTCACTGCTGTATTTGTAGCACCCAGCATATTGTCTGATAAACTTTTCAGTGCACAAAAAGTATATTCTGAATGAAACTTCTGTCCTTGTTTCCAGACAATGGTGCAGCTCGTAGGAGCTCTTACAGGATGTGTTCAGCATATCTGTGCTACACAGGAATCCATCATTCTTGAAAATATCCATAGTCTTCCTTCCTCAGTTCTTCATATAATCAAAAGTACATTAGTACATTGTAAGGTGAGTATAGGTCAAAGTGTACTCTAAATGCCCTATAATCAATGGGAAAAAGGGTTGTATAAAATAATGTCTATATAAGATTTTACACTGTAGCCTATATTATTGGAATAGACTTTTCTATAGAACAAAGAGTATGTGTGTAAATAATTTTTTCAAAATAAGTTTTAAGAAAGTAATAAAAAGTGGCCTTTTGAGGGTTTTTTTGTTTTATCCTATTTCCCCTCTATAAAGAAGCAAAAAAGATTCGTGTTGCGTTGCAGTGATCCTGAAATTGTTCTGTTTTATGGTGTTGGTGAATTGATGATCAACCACCTTAATCATTAGAATGTCCTTTTATTAAGGGAAGTTAACAGGCCAGGTGTGGTGGCTCATACTTGTAATTCGGCATTTTTGGAGGCCGAGGAAGGATTGCTTGAGACCAGGAGTTTAAGACCAGACTGAGCAACACAGCAAGACCCTGACTTAAAAAAATAAAAAATTAGCCAGGCATGATGGCATGCACGTGTAGTTCTAGCTACTTGGGCGGCTGAAGCAGGATCACTCAAGACCTGGAATTTGAGGCTGCAGTGAGCTATGATCATGATGCTGGACTCCAGCATGGGTGACAGAGTGAGACTTTGTCTCTAAAAATAAATAAAGGGAAGTTAATCCTTATATAGTCCATGTCTACATTCCAGAGGCAACTTTAAGGCACAAAAACTGGCCTAGAGTTTGTGGGGCACAGGAAATTTGTTGGGTGAATGAAAATCACTAATGCTTCTCTTTGATGATAGGGTGCTAATTTGTTGGGTGAATGAAAATTACTAATTAATTAATGTTTCTTTTTGGTGATTGGGTGTTAAAATGTGATGCCCTGACCTATATTACCTCCTTTTTAGTTCTAGCATAATCATATTTTATACATGCTTGCATCTCTCAAAGTACAATGTGTGCTATAATGGATGTTCAGTAAACATTTGTTTAATGAATGCATATGTGATTTCATTAAATTTATGAACTCTAATAGTATGAGTTAAAGTACACTTGACTCTTGAGCTTTTTATGATTTGTTTTGTCTCTCATTTTTATTTGTGATCAGAATAGTGAATCAGTGTATTCTGGGCGTTTACACCTAGTTTCAGACCTTCTCCAGGCTCTTTTCAAGGAGGCCTATTCTCTTCAAAAACAACTAATGGAACTATTGGACATGGTTTGCATGGACCCTTCAGTAGATGAGAGTGATGATATTTTGAATATGGTGATGAGTAAGTGAAGAAAACTCTCTGTTCAGTATATGATATGTATGATGATTATAAATCTTATATAGGTTAAACTTGTTTTAATTATTTATGTTATCTTAATCACCATGCATAACAAATAATTTAACTTTTACCAAATAAATTTTTAATCTTTTAAATTTTGGAATTTTCACAAAATTGATTTTTGGTGCTCTAATTTAGATTTGCATATTTAGTTAATGTTCATAGTAGGTAATTTCCCCACAACAATTCACAAAGAAATATATGCAACCTTGTACTGTCTAATGTCCATATTTTGAGGTAGTAGATTTCAGATTTTTTTTAACTATAACCCATAGAAATGCATTTTACATTTATTTTCAGAATGCAGAAAAATATGCTTGTATATGTATGCCTGTGAATGCATTTATACACACTTTATATATAATAATGAGGTCATATTGAAATCATACCCCTTTTGTATGTGATGCCCTTTGTACTATATATGTACCTCATTTTTAAAGAACTGCTGATTATAGCCTACTTTACTGATTTCATCACTCATTCATAGATTATGTCCCAGAGTTTAAAAAACAATATATAAAGGCAAAGTTTGTGTTCATAACTTTGGTATAAAAAGAGAAGTTGGTTTTATATAGTTTATCAGATACTTACTGCTCTATAACACACTCCCTAAAATCTATTGCTTAAAAACAACCACGATTTTTTTTATTCATGATTCTGAGTGTCTGCAGGTTAGGGTGGGATCAGCTGTTCTCTGTTCCACATGGTGCACCCGGCTCACCCATGTGTTTGTGATCAGAGACTTCACTCTCATCTGGATGTTGGCAGAGGCAGAAGTACTGAGAAAGCCCTAGGGGTCATCTAGTAGACCACTCCTGGCTCAGTCATCTGACGGTGGTGTCAGGTTTCCACCAGCAACAAGAGAGAGCATGTCCCAACTTGCAAGCACCTTTCAAGACTCTCTTTGCCTCAGTTTTATTATTGTGTTTTTGGCCAAAGCAAATCACAGAACTAAGCCTAAAGTCAATGTGTAAAAGTATCTGAAAGGCCAGTTACTGTGGTAGCCTTTTTTACAAATAATCTACCAGAGGCAGAGTTAAAAGCCTTGCATGAATACTGTGTGAATTAGTTATAATTGTTCTTGTTAGATTTCTTTCCTTATTGATTATTTTGTCATTTTGGATTAGAATTATATCTATAAAGTATTTCTATAACATTTTTGGTTTTATTTAGGTATAGGGTGGTATAAACTTAAAAAGAATTTTTTCCCATCATTTATAAAAACCTTAAAAGCATTACACTTAATTTCAGTAATTATTTTGATGCAATTATTTCAAGCTGTTTTACCTATTTTAATTTGATCAGATATTGAGATTGTTCAATAGATACTTTTAAATGTGAGAGAATCCCTATGAGATTTGAATGCCCTAAAAGTTGTGTTACTTTTCTTTGTAGTTATTCATTCATTGTTGGATATCTGCTCTGTTATTTCCAGTATGGACCATGCATTTCATGCCAATACTTGGAAGTTTATAATTAAGTAAGTTTGTTTTTCTATTTTTACTTTTTATGCTATGTTCTCCATACCCTAAATCTTAATTATTCATTTTTTTAAAAATTGGATTTGAAACATTTTTGTGTGAATATGTATAATGTTTACTGACACCACTCTCTGGTAAACCAGATTGGACTTCTTTACCCTGCTGCCCCTAAAATTAAAAAAAGAGTTCCACTTAGTTAGCTATACTTCTGAACTAATGGGTCATGGGCCAGACTAAACTTTAAACTCTTGCCTGATGGTATTATGAGTTAACCTGCTGTCAAGTATCCTATTTTTAGGCTTAAATTAGTAACTGTAATTAGAGCTGAATATTATCCCTTCATTATGTACTTTTGAGTTATTTAAAATTAATAATTCCATTTATAAAGCAATTTTAACTTTCTGAAACCAAAGTATAATGAAGGGCTGCTAGAAAGAATACCCAAAGCATTCATCAGATTCTTAGAGGTGAGAGGAGATGAGCTGAGATCTAGAAGTGGTTAAGAACCTCTACTTTAGGCTCAGTGCCTATAGCACAGTGGTTATGGCGTCAGCCACATAACGCCAAGGCTGGCAGGTTCAAACCCAGCCTGGGCCAGCTAAACAGCAATGACAACTGCAACAAAAAATACCCGGGCATTGTGGAAGGTACCTATAGTCCCAGCTATTTGGGAGGCTGAGGCAAGAGAATTGCTTAAGCCCAGGAGTTTGAGGTTGCTGTGAGCTGTAATGTCATAGCACTCTACCAAGGGCAATGTAGTGAGACTGTGTCTCAAAAAAAAAAAAAAGAACCTCTACTTCATACACATGTATGGCTGGTCAGTGTAATACTGTCAACTCTTAGGTGCTTTTTTGGCACCACCAAGACATTAAGTTGTCAACAAATAATAGTGCAGGAGTTAAGAGTGTCACTTTGGAGCTTATACTGCATGTGCTTATATCCATTTTGAACTCACTCCTTCTGAAACTTTGGGAAATTTGGTTAATTTTCTGAACCTTAGATTGCTCATCTGAAAATGGAAATAATGATAGCATCTTCTTGATAGGGTTGTAGTGAGAACAGAGACTGTCAATGTGAAGTGCTTGGAACTGTACTTGACATGTAGTACTCCATGAATTAGCTGCATCATCATCAAATATCTTCTACTCTTGCCCCCTTCCAGTTTATTTTCTACCCGACGTTCTAAGTGATCTTTTAAAAAAGTAAATCAGATCATGTCACTCTACTGCTTAAAGTCTATCCCATTTTACTAAGAGTAACAACCTAATCCTCTGTGGACTCCTCCTTGAGCAGCCTATCTCATGCTGTTTTCTCCCCGCCCTTCCTTCTTTAAACATACCAAGCTCTCTTGTCCCAGAGTCTTTTCATGGCTTTTCTCTCTGCGTAGGAGGCAGGAGGCATCCCTCCCCTACTCTGCTCCTCGCTAACTCCTGCTTGTTTCAGTTATCAGCTTAAGTGTTGTGTCTTCATGATAACATTCGTTGACATCCTCACCCTAAGAATAAGTTAGGTTAGGCTTCTTTGTTGTAACACCGTAGACTTTTCCATCTTAGCGTTAGTCACAACTGTAATTAATTAATTCTTATAATTATTTCTTAATGTTCTCTCATGCTAGACCACAAGTTCTATACAGATAGGACAGAGAGGATATTTATTTGATTTACTTCTTTATCCCAGGGGCCTACCAGAGTGCCTGGAATGTGGTAAGAATTCAATTACTATTTTACACACAGAAATAACCTAACAACTTATTTAAACAAACATAACTGCTTCAGAGGTAAAATTGGTACATCTTATTTATACCATGTCTAACATAATATATAATGTCAGACAATTAAGTTCAAGAACACATCTTAGAAAAAGTGCTCCATACCTCATTGCTGAATATCACTATGGTCACCAAATGACCCAAGGGAATACCACCTTCAAAGGTGACCATAGTGATATTTAACAATGAGATATGTAGCACTTTTTCTAGGATGAGTTTGCGAATTTAATTGTCCAACTTTATATATGATACATTGTGATTTTTTTACAATGTTCTATAAAGTAGATATTTTTATGTTATTGAGTTACTCAATGAGTTATTTGTGGTGATTGTATTATTTTCTTTTTATCCATTTAGGCAGAGCCTTAAGCACCAGTCGGTTTTAAGGAGCCACTTGAAACACAAAGATATAATTACTAGCTTGTGTGAGGACATTCTTTGCTCCTTCCATTCTTGTGTACAGTTATCTGAGCAGATGACCCAGTCAGATGCACAGGTAAAATATGATCTAATAACACTCTAAATAGCAATTCTTACTTCTCTTGGCAATTACTAAATCTCATTTGAATGCCTGAATCATTCTATTTAGGAGGACTTTAATTTGAGTGTTTATTGGATTAATTACAGCTCATAATAACTTTTCACCTAGAACATAAGTAGATTCCTAACTGCTCTCATTGTCTCTATATCTACCTGTCCTACCTCTTTACATTCTAACTGGTTGGTCAAGGCATTCTTCTTAGAATCCTTTCATTCTTTTCTGCCCTAGAACAAAAATCTAATTCCTTTATCTCATATTTACTTAAGGTCTCCCTATGTATGTGTGTGTATTAGTGTTTTAAAATATTCATATATACTTTATTTTTATTTCAAAAGTTACAGTGTTGAATCAGCACCCTGCTTATGAAACACAGATTATGTTCTAAAAATTTGTTTGCAATATGATCACTGGGAATTATAGCTCATTTTCCTCTCCCTATATTATACTAATACATAGTACCGTTTGTTCTCAGCGTAGCCTCCTAATTTGATTTAGCTCAGAGTGGCCCTAAATTACAGGATTTACATTATTCAGGATCTTACAGTTTATGTGAGAAAATGAATATTTCTGCTTAGAATAGCAGATTAGTAAGATGATAGAATTCCTTTGTACCTGTGCTCTTCCCTGTGATTGCTGGGGGTGTGGAGGTGTAGGGATTCATCCAAGTCCGAAAACTGGTAGCAGCTCCTGGTGCAGGTATGCTCTGGCAGACCCTGGAAGAACATTGAAAAGGAGCCCTGAAAGTGGTAAGAAATGAGTAGCTTTAGGAAGGGGCAAACCCATTTGCTTTTTGCTTCTCTTCTTTGTCTCTTATCTATCTTCCACTTACATCCTTTCTTTTTCTTTCTTTCCTTTTTTTTTTTTTTGTCCCCATATCCTCCATGTACACTTTCTGATTCCCCTCTGCTGAAAGGAGTTTGGTTGGGTGTCCTATGCCAATGGCAGGAAGGTTGTTCTCTTCTTCACCTTTATCTTACGCATCTGTATTCTCAACCCCAGCCACCTCTTTTTTCAGTTGCCTTATTGCTTATCTTGACACACACACTCCTCAGCTTGTACTTGTAGAGTGAAATCAGATTCCTGGACTGGAGTAAGATAGGAAAGCTGAAGCAACAGTTTATAGTTTATAGTAGCAAGAAAAAAACAAAGTCTGAGGTGTGCCTGACCAGGGTGCTATTTGTACTTAAATTACATATTAGTTTAGCTTATGTTAGCTGCTGGTATATGGAAATCAGAGAATTTACCTATATACTCGAGTATAAGCCGAGTTTTTTCCTGCACAAAATTTGTGCCAAAAAACCCGAACTCGGCACAAATTTTGTGCTGAAAAAACTCGGCTTATACTGAAGTATATACAGTAAATTGAAAGTTGTCCTAATTGTCCTGGAAAATGCTCTTGTTTATATTCGTTTGTGCAAATTGGTCCTAAGAAGTGTGGCCAGTTCTGCTCACTGTCCACTGCCTGAAATGGAGCTTTGAGATGAACTGCATAATTTGTCTAGTCGTAACTCTGAATGCTTGCTAGTAGCGCCCTCTGCTGTTCACTATTGATGTTTATTTAGGAATCTTTTCCAAGCAGTTTTCACTTCATGTCTTAGTCCATTAGGGCTATGACAAAATACCCTATTTTGGGTAATTTATAAATAATTTAAATTTATTTCTTACAGTTTGGAGACTGGGAAATACAAAATGTAGGTGCTAGCAGATCAGCACTTTCTTGCTGCATTCTGACTTGGTAGAAGAGGGAAGGCAGCTCCTTACAGCCTCTTTTATAAGGGCAATCTCCATGAGGTCAGAGCCTCATGACTTAATTGCTTCCCCAAAGACCCCCACCTCTAAATAGTATCAATTGGGTATTAGGTTCCAATATATAAGTTTTGGGGGATACCACCATTCAGACCATAACATCTTGCTTTCAAAAATGTCAAAGTAAAACTACCAGATATAATTAATAGTATGCTATTAGGCGGTGCCTATGGCTCAGTGGGTAGGTTGCCGGCCCCATATACTGAGGGTGGTGGGTACCTGTAGTCCCAGCTACTCAGGAGGCTGAAGCAAGAGAATTGCCTAAGCCCAGGAGTTGGAGGTGTCTGTGAGCTGTGATGCCATGGCACTCTACCAAGGGTGATAAATAAGACTCTGTCTCTACAAAAAAAAAAAAAAATTGTATGCTGTTTATGGAGGCATGTGAATGTATTGGTCCCTCTATTAGTTTTCTGGGATTCTATGACAAATTGCCACAAACTGGGTAGCTTAAGACAACAGAAATTTGTTCTCTTAACATTTCTGGAGGCAGACATGCACAATGCGTTGTTAAGGCCATGTTCTCTTGAAGTCTGTTTCATATCTTTTTTAGTTCTGGTCTCACTGGAAGTCCTTGGTATTCCTTGGCATGTAGCTGTTTAACTCCAGTCTCTGCCTTTTTTATCACATCGTGTTTTCTTATTGTGCCTTCACATCTTTTATAAGAGTACCAGTCATATCGATTAAGGATATACCTTACTCTGTCTAGTGTAACTGTATCTTAATTAATTATTAAGATGTCTGCAATGATGCTTTTTTCCAAATAAGATCACATTGTGAAGTATTTGGAGTTAGAACTTCAACATATTTTTATGAGGATACAGTTTAACCCACAACAGCCCCTAAAATTGCTAAAATATTTATTCTCTATTAAGTCTTGAACTTGGTTTCAAAAGGAGAATACTGTATTAGATTTCTTAACAGAGTTTTTTAGCTACAATATTTTATTTTTCTGTAAACAAACGTAGAGCAATTTATTTGTATGCTTCTTAAATATAATTTAATGTTGAATATTATTCTTTTATTTATATAATGCTTTTAGAAATTTGTATTATTCAGGAAAAAACATATGTTCCCAGATGTTCCCAAAGTCATCACCATACGTAAGGAAAATGGG
Organism: Loris lydekkerianus; assembly: GCA_963574355.1. NCBI lineage: Eukaryota > Metazoa > Chordata > Mammalia > Primates > Lorisidae > Loris > Loris lydekkerianus. The sequence goes on along the minus strand of CAUYPK010025677.1, from coordinate 12,107 downwards.
AAATTGTACCTCACTGTACCTTTGTATGGTGATGACTTTTAGGATATCCTATAGTGAATCCGTTGCCTATACTAGATTTAGTGCCGCTACATTTAGAGTTATCAGTATTTTAATAATTTAAAGAAAGAAAGAATGGGTTCTCTTATTTTAAAACATTGAAAAATGGTCTTCCCTGCTTATATTCCCATCCCTTCTTGACATTGGGATACAAACTTTATTTTAGACAGTTGAATACATCAAGATAGGACTGTTAATGTACTTTTATTGTTCATTTGCTTTTTTTTTTTTTTTTTTTTAATTCATTTGCTTTTCAAAAGTATTAAAAGCTTACGGAGCCTCCAGTAAACAGTAGGCTATTAATACTTAAGTTTTGGTGGAAGTCAAAAGTTACTTGGGATTTTCTACTGCACATGGTGGGTCAGCATCCCTAACTCCAAATTGTTCAGGGGTCAGCTATATTTAACTCTTCTGTACTTCATGGACAGCTGTTTCATTTTGGTTTTCACGATGTCAGAAATGTTGCATTGCATATCTGTGCTATTATTTCTATAGGACATAGTTCCAGAAATGGAATTACTATCAAGAAGTTTTAACACTTCAGCTTTTAATAACAATGAAAAGGCTATATTATTTTATGCTCCCACCAATAATAAAAGAGTTTGTTACTCTTCTTCCTCACCAGCTCAGTCTTTTTAATCTCTGCTAAGCAATTAACTCTGAATCTTTCTGCCTCCCAGAAGATATTTCATTAGGTTGTAATTTGAATTTTGTACGTTATTAATTTATAGGCAGGCAGTTTTTTTCTGTTATCTGCCTTTTCATATCTTTTACCTGTTTTCTTTTATACATCATTCTTTTACTGATTTATAAAACCCTTTTCTTTTGACTATCCTTTAATTTTATCTTCATACAAGAAAGAACAGTAATGTACTTCACTTTCGGAGCAACCGAGAAAGACCACCACTTACATGTTAAGATTTGTTTTCAATGCTGTAGAATTAGGTTTTGAAACACCTTGTCATCATTCCTTTGTATTTCTCCTAACAACAGTTTGGAGAAGAATTATGTTTTCTTAGAAAATTTTTGTACTGTGTTTGAGAAGTCTTTTTAGAAAATATTGTCCCATTTATAAGTTTAGCTAATTTCATACTATTATTTATTGTACTTTTTTCTTTTTGGGGACAGGATAATGCTGACTATAGGTTATTTCAGAAGACACTCAAATTGTGTCGTTTCTTTGCCAACTCCCTTTTGCACTATACTAAGGTAAGGCTTTACTTTGTTTTATTTAGTCCTCTCAAAAACTTAGATGTTATTATTCCCATCTCGCAGAAGAGAAAGCTCAATCTCATATAGCTCACACCAAGTCAGGTGGCTAGAAATCAGTAAGGCTGGGAGTACAGGTGTGATTTCTCCATCTTTTATGTTTAGGCTATCTTTTAGAAAGCAAAGTAAGTAGTTTTTATTGTTATAAGATACAGAAAAGGCTCCGCGCCTGTAGCAGAGTGGTTACAGCGCCAGGCTCATGCACCGAGGCTGTTGGGTTCAAGCCCATCCTGGGCCAGCTAAACAAAAATGACAAGTGCAACAATAAAAAAAATAGCCAGGTGTTGTGGACAGTGCCTGTAGTCCTAGGTATTTGGGAGGCTGGGGCAAGAGAATCACTTAAGTCCAGGTGTTTGAAGTTGCTGTGAGGTGTGATGTCACAGCACTCTACCAAGGATGACATAATGAGACTGTCTCCAAAAGAAAAAGAGAAAAGATACAGAAAAAACCTGATGACCACTTTTTTAAAAATTTAAATTCTTCTGATAGAAAAAATTGGTTTTTTAAAAACAACATAGTTAGAGATAATTTTGCCTCCTACACACCAAGCAAATAGCAGATGAGTAACTATCCATTGTCTTTGGTGTACTTCCCACAGTCTGTCTGCTACTGGAATATACCCTCTGCAAGCTTCAGGGAACCCGGCGTCTAAAGCAGCCAACCACTCTACGTGGCAGCTGCCCAGAAAGAAAGTATGCCAACCAGGGAATTTTGACTATAATAGACAGTCATTGGAGATCCTTATCTTTTCCTAAAAAGGAGGAAGACAAGGTCAAAAACAAATTCAACATAGATAATAGTTTTTCAAAAATCACTAACGTCTATTGTTGACACTGTTTCTTTCACAGGTCGCTATAAGCATTCTCTATTCTTCTCTCCAAATAATCTGCCTTGGCAACTTAACCTATTCTATTGATTATCACCATTATTCTGATGACTACCAAATATGCAAGTCTCTTTAAATTATGAGTTTTCAAGGTTCAGTGACTGTGGAGAACAATGAGGCATATTTACTTAGCCTCATCCTCCTTTTCACTCTCGTGTAAGAATTATTTTTATTGGGGCACATTCAAGATTGATTTTATTTTGCTTGCCTTTATGAAAGGGTATGTGTTAGAAAGTCATGTTGTATACAGAGAATGAATAGGGTTGTTTTGTTTTAGGAATTTCTTCCTTTCTTCTCTGAATCTTGCGGTACCTTGCACCAACTCTATCTTCAGATACACAGGTAAGAATGCCATATGGTTATTAAAATGCAACAATGCAATTTGTAGCATGCAAAACTTATGTACATATATTTTAAAAGAAAACATCAGAGAAATTTTTAGTAAATTTTTTTCTGCTTAAAATAATTGGAAATGGAACCTTTTGAAGTATAGATTCCACCTGAGTTTTATTCATCTTTTTGTTCTTAACTAGGACCTTATACATGAATGATTGATAAATAATGGGTATTGTGATAAATACATGGCAAAAAAAGGTTGTATATTCATATATGTGTTTTATAGTGGGATTTATAAAATCTTTATTTTTATTTTCTGTGTGGTTTAAGTTAAGCATTAAACTCCATTTCAGAAAAAATGTGATTACAGAAAGGTATCATAATTTAGATAGGTGCTAAGTGATATTTTAAATTGTTGGTTAAAACTCATATGAGCCCTAGATTTGACACTAAAACAAATTGGTCAGTTCATTATTTAGCAGTTCTTTTATATTGCCTAAATTCATTTAATCTTCTAGACAACTTTTTCACACTTCTCCCTTTTCAAACTTCTTGTATCTCCAACACCTCCTCCAAATTCCTATTGTCAATTCATAGTCCTACTTCCTATCCTGCTGAGAAAAAGGAAAGCAGTAAGAAGAGAGTTGCTGTGTGCTCCCTGGAATAACATATTGACTCTCCCTCCACCTGTGTCTAGGTGTTCCTCCCTCCTGGAGCAAGCCCTGTGCCTAAGGCTAGCTACCATTTATGGATTGGATTTCAGCCTCTGTCGCTGACTTAGGGACCTCAGTCCAGTAACTACTCCTTTTCCTTCTTGCTTTATTAATCTTCCCTCCCTACTGGATCATTCTCATGAGTATAGAAACTTGCTGTTATTTTTTCCATCTTAAGAACAATATCAAATGATCACTGAGTCTATATCCTCCTCCAAATACCCTCCAATTTTTCTCCCTCTCTACAACAAAATTCCTAGAAACTAGGCCAGGTGCGATGGATCACACCTGTAGTCCCAGCTACTTGAGAAGCTGAAGCAAGAGAATCATTGAGCCCAAGAGTTAGGTTGCTGTGAGCTGTGATGCCATGGCACTCTACTGAGGGTGACAGAGTGAGACTCTATCTCAAAAACAAACAAAAAACCCCAAAACTTCTAGAAAGCATTATCTATACTACTTTCTCACTTAAAGCTGTTCCACTCAGGCTTTTTGCTGTGTTATTTCACTTCAAAACAGATCTTGTCAAGGTCAACAGTGACTTCTGTGTGGCTGTACCCCATGGTGAGTTTGAGTCCTCATTCTGGGTAACCTGTCAGTGGTGGTTGCGCCTGCCTTTTGAGTACCTTTTTTTTGTTAGCTCCCAGGACATGAGTCTCTCCTACCTGCTGCTCCTCAGCCTTCTCAGTAGGTTCCTCCTCTTCTTTCCAGCCTCAGTTCTCGGGCTTATTTTCCATCTACTGTCATTTAGTCTCAAGACTTTAAATTTGTATGTCTCCTCTTTAGTGTCTAACTACCAGTCAGCATATCTGCACTTAAATTATCCCAAAGTAGCTGCTGATTTCCTCCCAAGAAACTCTGAAGAAATTTTATTCCTCTTGTAACTTCTTTTTTGGGGTTTAATTAGAAACCTTGTTCTTCAAATTGATCAGGCTGGAAAACCTTGCCTCCTTAGTATATTCTGCAATATTGCAGTTAGTATATACAGATACATGTGCACACATGTAGAATCTAGCCATTCTTGTCACCTGAACTGTTACCATCTGGTCCTATCCACTATAATGCCTGGAATTTACAAAAGACCATCTTCTTTTCTTTCTTTCTACCCTTGCCTTACTCTATTCTATTTTCCACAGAAGTGACTTCTGTGACTTCTCAAATGACTTTCAACAGAACTTCCTGTCCACATTTTTGTCTATTTTTTCTCTGTAACACTTAAAAGCATCAGTTCTATTATGGATTTGCTTGCACACTTGTTTATTAACTGACCCCTTTCATTAGAATGTGAACTCTGTAAAGACAGTGACTTCGTATATTCTCTTTCTTTAATTTTTGAGACAGAGTCTCACTTTGTCATCTTTGGTAGAGTGCTATGGTATCATAGCTCACAGCAACCTCAAAGTCTTGGGCTCAAGTGATTCTTTCACCTCAGCCTCCCAAGTAGCTGGGGCTATAGGCACCCACCACAACATATGGCTATTTTTAGAGACTGAGTCTTGCTTTGGCTGAGGCTGGTCTCAAACTCCTGAGCTCAGGCGATCCATCCACCTCAGCCTCCCAGAGTGCTTGGATTACAGGTTGGGAGCCACCACTCCTGGCCTTGTATATTGGTTTTAGTAATGTATCACCCATTCCTGGAGTAGTGTATGGTATGTATACACAGGCATTTAATAAACATTTGTCAAATGAATCTAAAAGTATTATCATTTGATTGAAAATTATTTGCATCAGTGGTCAGTAACTGTAGTTCAAATCTATAGAATCTCATTACCTGTATTTCTTTCCCTTAACTTAAAATTTAATCTTCACAATAACTTGGAAACAACTTTGCAAATTGAGAAACTGAGTCTCAGGGAGGTCAAATGAATGAAGCAATGTTACATGGTAATTGATAGGTGTTTTTTTCATCCCACATCTTAAGTGCATCCTTTTAAATGTTATTTCCTACTAGATAGCGTTTTCTCATGTATTGTCAAGTTTACTACACTTAACATAACAAAAAATTTTGAATATGTATTTTATTTCAGATAGGTTTCGACTGAAGTGTAGTTTAAACCCCAGTTACTGAGATATTTCCATGAAAACATCTTTTTACCCTCTTTTGGTATTAGTATACAATATATTTCTTGTAAAAACTCTTGCTTCTAAGAAACTGAGTATTCATAGTAAATTCAGCATTCTACCTATTTCTAAACTTTTATTACAAGTAATTAAGGTGCTGGGTGTGGTGGCTCACACCTGTAATCCTAGCACTCTGGGAGGCTGAGGCTGGTGGATCAGCCTGAGCCTGAGCGAGACCCCCATCTCTAAAAATAGCCGAGTGTTGTGGTGGGCACATATAGTCCTGGCTCCTTGGAAGGCTGAGGCAAGAGGAGCACTTGAGCCCAAGAGTTTGAGTTTACTGTGAGCTATGATTCCAGAGCACTCTACTGAGGGGAACAAAGTGAGACTCTGTCTCAAAAAAAAAAAAAAGAAGTAATTAAGGAAGAATTAGTCAAAAATACCTTTTCTTTAAATCTAGTTGATTTTAAGCGTTATGTTTTTAAAATACCATTGTCAAAGTGGTATTAAAATGCCTCAAAGCAGTAGTAAAGATTTCTGTAAGATTATGAGCTTTTCATTTTACAGAATTCTAGCCATATCCTGTAGTTCAAAGGACTTAATAAAATTTTGGTTTCAATTCAGCACTTTGAAGTTTGTTTTATAAAATGCATGCTACTTACTTTTTTATGTATATATTTTCACTAGTAGAACTTCAGTTTATAGTATCTGCTTTATGTAAAATTAGAAGACAGCTATTAGTGACTGAGTATTTTTTTCTCTCCCATTTCAGCAAATTTCCACCCAGCCTATATGCTACCAGGATTTCTAAAGCACAACAGGAGGAAATAGTGGGTACTTTCCTAGTGGCACTGGATCCACTCATAAGTCAACTGCTCACGTTCCACCCTTTCATGCAGGTGGTTTTAGACAGTAAATTAGGTAAGTTTCAAAACAGAATTAATGTTAAATCATCTCCTATTAGTTATGACATGTTAGAGATACAGTAATTTTTCCCTAGTGTTAATTTTTTTTTTTTTTTTTTTTTGGTTAGAATTTTGATTTAAAATTTCTCCTATTTTTTTTTTCTTTCGGGGGGGATTTGGGGGCTCAGATGATTGTCTTGCCTCAGCCTCCCAAGTAGCCAGGTGTAGTCTCCATTTTGTTACCCTAGGTAGAGTGCTACGGCATGTTAGCTCACAGCAACCTCAAACTCTTGAGTTTAAGTGATTGTTTTGTCTCAGCCTCCCAAGTAGCTGGGACTACAGGCACCTGCCACAACACCTGGCTATTTTTGGAGATGAGGTCTTGCTCTGGCTCAGGCTAGTCGCGAACTTGTGAGCTCAGTCAATCCACCCACCTCAGCCTCTCACAGTGCTAGGATTACAGGCATGAGTTCACCCTATCCAGCCCAATTTTGTTTTCTTGAAACTCATTTTTCATTTAAAAATGATTCCTCTAATTTCTTCATATATCATTGTCAGATTTCTGCTGAAAATATTTATTGAGTTTGTTTTTATAGATTTGTTGTAGCGTAATGTGTTTTTATTATCTATAAGACTTGCCATGTGAACTGCAGTTCCCACAGTGTCTCCTCCTGGTTGTTGTCATGGATAAGCTGCCCTCTCAGCCTGAGGATGTGCAAACCCTGTGGTGCACAGAAAGCCAGGTCTCAGAAACTACAACCAGGTAGGAAATATATCTTATATCCAATTAGATTATTCATGGTTTAGAATGCCCTCTTGTTTGGGATAGTCTTGGAATTAAGTGTTTTGTTATGTCGGATATTATAGTGTTTCAGTGAGAGATATGCTTCCTTAAAAAAAAAAAAAAAATGATTATTGTGTAGACGTCATATATATTGCTACTTTACAAAAATAAATACATCTATATAAAAACACTTTAATTTTGTTCAGTATTTATTGCCTGATGGTCAGCATTATGAACATTGACTGTAACAGAGTAATATTTAAAAATAAGTGCTGATAAATAAAATGCTAGATACTAAAAGGTATCTGTTGGGAAATTTCACTTGTAATCCTACTCCTTGCCAACACTGTTGTCCAGGCTCTAGTTTCTTACTCACTGGATTACCCTGTGTTCTAATTTTTCACTTCTATTAGCCCATTCTTTGTACCACAGCTGGATTAGCCTAAACCTGGCTCTGAGCTTTTCTATTCTTCTGCACAAAAATGAGCATAATGTCAGAACTCCTCAGCTTTGTATTTAAAGCATATCCCATTCTGTTCTCAAGTTCTGCTTTTATTTTCAGCACACATACCTTGCTACTATCAGACTGGTTATGTATGCCGTTTATTCTTGCTTTGTCTTTTTTATCGATTTGTATCTTGCCTATTTTTAATTTGTCATTTAAATCCTCTGAAAGTTTTTTCAACCATTCCAATCTTAAAGTGACCCCCCCATCTGAACTATAGTACTTATTTTTAAAAATGTTTTATATATAGTATCAAGGCAGCACCTGTGGCTCAGTGAGTAGGATGCTGGCCCCATATAACGAGGGTGTTGGGTTCGAGCCCAGCCCCAGCCAAACTGCAACAAAAAAATAGCCAGGCGTCGTGGTGGGTACCTGTAGTCCCAACTACACAGGAGGCTGAGGCAAGAGAATTGCCTAAGCCTAAGAACTGGAAGTTGCTGTGAGATGTGACACCAGGGCGATAAAGTGAGACTCCTCTCTAAAAAAAAAAAGAACATATAGTATCAAATATAGCTATTTTAGTCTGAGGTTTTTTGAAGAACTGTGACTTTGTATAACTCAGTACTGTTATAAATAGTTGATAAAGGATAGAAAAAAAGTCCACAAAAATTTTTCCTTTAAGGAATTTGACAGTGAATATATTTATTTCTCTATGTAAATATATTCCTTAAATATTCATACAACTTGGAAACTAGTGTCAGTTATACACCTGTTGGGACATTTTGCTTTGCTTAAACAATCTTCCATGTGACATTATTATACCTGCTAATATTAAATGTTATTAATTTTGTGTTCAATGTTCTTAATTTCCCTGCAGGGTGTCTCTACTCAAAGCCATTTTCAACAGTTTTGAGCAGTGTTCTGGTGAACTTTCTCTACCTGTTCATTTACAGGGAGTAAAGAGTAAAGGGCAAGTGGAAGTGGCTGTCAGCTTGTATCAGCATGTTTGTGTTCACCTGTGTTCCTTTATTGTTTCCTTTCATCCTTCACTGTTTGCTGAACTGGTAAGCATGTTACTTGCTGGGCTATGCCAAGGTTATACTTTTGCTTTCTTTTCATTTAAACTGTGATTTATATGTAGTAGAAAGTATTAACGTATATTCCTTTGAATGTCACTCTCTCAGATTGCACACTTTGTCTTTTAATGCAGTTGTGTTCTAGAAATGATATCTTACATTCCCATAATACTGAGATCTAAAATTTGGGTAAAATATTTAAGAAAACATTTTGGGTGAGTTGGTATGTAAAGACAGTGTGAGAAGAAGAAAAGTGTATAGAATTTTACCTAATTAAGTTCATAAAGAAGTAAATAGTAGTTTACTACTAGTGTGCAGTACTGAGTCTTGTATAGATCATAGGCATAATGTAGATTTTGTTTTAATGTAGTTGGTTTAGAAAAGAGGTTGAGAAAATTCTAGGAAAAAATTCTTAGAAAATACATAAAGATCAGTATTATTTAAGATACATATTACACGATGTATAATATCTAGCACATGGGTAGTATTAAAATATGTGAAATAATTAAATGCAGAAAAGATTTAGATAAGTGTATATGTTATTTATGTTGTTTTAAAGATTTGAGGCTACTTAAGAGAATATTTGGGGATCCTAACAATTAAGTTACCATATTTAAAACCATGTGTGAATCCCCATAACCTAGCACAGTGCTTATATGAGTTCTGACAATTAAGTTCCCAAACTCATCCTAGAAATGTGCTACATACCTCATTGCTGAATATCACTATGGTCACCTTCGAGGTACTTCCCTGGGGAAGTCATGTACTGATGCCAGCACCTAGTCCCCTCTTCAAAGCAGTTTTGGAACTTTTTCTGGAACAGCCATCGGATCTGTTGTTGCATTACACTTGATGTCCTGAATGTCATCAAAATGTCTTCTGTTTAATAGTTCCTTTATCTTTGGGTAAAGAAAAAAGTTATTGGGTGCCAAATCATCTGAGCAGGGTGGGTATTCCAATCCAGTTATTTGTTTACTGGCTAAAGATGCCCTCAGTGACAGTGCCATGTGAGCTGGTGCATTACCATGATGCCAGGTTTTTCAGTTAATATTTTCCTGTTTTCTTTATTGACATTTACTTGGTCTGCTATGCTTCTTACAGCCAGCCGACGATTTTGATGTACAATTTGATGAATTTTTGCACTGTTTTCATCAGTTCTGTTTGTTACTGGCCAGCTTACTGATCTCTCTTGATCAGTGACACTTTTCTCTCCCTTCAGAAAAATGTTTAATCCATTTGTACCCACCGTGCTTTTTTCTTCATGGCATTATCACCATGAATTTGGACTAACATATCCCTGATTTTACTTACACTCATGCCACATACAACAAGGAATTTAATGTTTGTTGCTCTTATTCATCAAGCTTTGACATTCTTGCAGTGGCACAGAAAAACAATATCAGTGAACACCATTCAGCAGGACACTGCCACACATCAGCATGAACACAGCTGTGAGACACTGATAAACAAAGGTTATGAAACCTTACCAAGTTGATTGTACAGTGTTGCTAATGTAGGTGCATGGTGGCAAGTTCACAAACTTAATTGTCAGGCCTCATATAGTAGATGCTCAATAAATACTGAGGGCCTGGCTGTGTGTTCTTTCAGATGCTGGAAAGTAGAGCCTTCCCACAAAGGATATATTGTTTGGATTTTGATAATGCTTTTTTTATTTGAGAAATTTGATACTTATGATAATTTATTGCTAGCCTTTAGTGTTTACATAAATTAACGTTTCTGTTTTTTATTAGGATGCTGTTCTGCTGAATGCTGTACTTAGTGCTGATATGATCACCTCTTTGTTAGCTATGGATGCATGGTGCTTTCTAGCTCGGTACAACATACTTGATTTTTTTGGTGTTTGGATTGGTTATAAATAGTGACTGACAGTATATGATCATGTAATTGTTAGTTAACAGAAATGTTGTGTTTTAATAATTTTTTGAAGATAATTCCCCCAAATGATTTGATTACACATAGCACTAAATTGGGAAATGGGGTTTCCTGTTTCCTTTCTTTGGCTCAAGCCAATAGATGGGTATTGCTTGGGTGCGTGTGTATGTTGTGGTACTCCTCGGCCATGGAAATGATGGCAGTTTTATATTCTCATCAGAGTATTTAGTGTTTTATGGAAGTTAATCTCCCTGTGTTTCTGAGTAATTGCATAATTATTGCCTTCTCTTTGTATGGCAGATATGGGACTGCTGAACTCTGTGCTCACCATGTCAACATAGTGGCTCATCTGGTGAGTAGAATCACAAGGCTTGAAATACCTACTTTCCATGCATTTTCTTTGGAGGTGTGATAATCTTGAAAAATGTAAACACATAGTAGCAACAGAAAAATAAGATGGTAATTAAAATTTTTGATAGTTTCTTGGATCTACATAAATGCTGATGCTTTTAAGAACAATGTACTAGTGTGAAACTGGAGAAATTTTCTCATATTTTCCAAATTTTATAGAGTGTCAGTAATTGTTCTGGGAAAGAAAGACTAGGTTGATTCAGAATAAATTTAAATCGAAGGCAAAGTAGAAAATAAGAGTTACTTATAATGTTAATGGCCAAGAGTTCATCTCTTTCTTTCCCTTTAATATGATTTAGATGAACTGACTCTTGATTTTCTATGGTTTTTTTTTTTTTTTTTGGTCAGGGTGATTTGGAAGGGACTAAGTTTGATAATGATAGGTGCATTGGCAAAAGAAGTAAGGTTTTATAAATGGGTATTAAGAGAAAATGATTAATAATGATTGCTTTTAATCTTTTCAGCATCTACTTTTTGCTTTTAAATTCTGAGATGTTTCATGTGTTTCATGTAGGATGGTTATAACCTGTTTGTTAGGACTGAATGACAGTACCTTATGATAAGAATTGATAAAATTGGGGTTATAAAATTTTTTTTATAACCTTGGAGTTAGCTCCACCTCTGCACTATCTATCATACTTAGACCTTTAAAAGTTCCATGAATTGTCTTTGAGTAGTAGGATTAACAAAGCAAGTTATCAAAATGATACCGTATATACTCGAGTATAAGCTGAGTTTTTTGTGCCGAGATTGGGTTTTTCGGCACAAATTTTGTGCCAAGAAAACTCGGTTTATACGGTAATTAAGAACAGAAATTGTGAGTGTTGACGGAGGAGACAAGATGGAGGACTAAAGCCAGCTTTCCACAGCGGCTCCCATCCAGAAGAAGAGTTAAAGGATGGAAATTTAGTAAGTAACCTGGAGGATTCAAGCTGTACCAAGAGAGAAGGTTGAAGAACGCACATCAACACCACTGAGGCGAGCTGAGACCACACGGACGCAAACAAAAGCAAAACGGCTCACTTCTAAATATTCTGAAGCCACACCCCCTGTCTCCCTGGGCAACCAGAGGAGGCCACCTGTGAGTAAGGGATTTGCTTTTGCTTTGTTTTGTGACACTGCTCACAAACCCAGAAAGCATCCAAATACACACCTCCAGCAGCAAAGACATTTGAACTCAGAACAGCCTGTCTTCTGCAGGTGATTTTAGCAGAAACAGAGACAGAATTCCACAAAATTGTCCTGTCCTGTTCTGTTCTGTTCTGTTAGCAACA
>CAUYPK010025676.1:0-40527 GCA_963574355.1 Loris lydekkerianus | reverse complement strand
CCCCACTGAATGTTTTTAATTGGCTTGTCAAAGATCAAATAACGGTAAGTAGCTGGATTCATCTCTTGGTTCTCTATTCTGTTCCAGACATCTACTTCTCTGTTTTTGTGCCAGTACCATGCTGTTTTGATCACTGTCGATTTATAGTACAGTCCAGGTCTGGTAGCGTGATTCCTCCTGCTTTGTTTTTATTGCTGAGTAATGTCTTGGCTATTCGAGTTTTTTTCTGATTCCATATAAAATGAAGTATTATTTTTTCAAGATCTTTAAAGTATGACAGTGGAGCTTTAATAGGGATTGCATTAAAATTGTATATTGCTTTGGGTTGTATGGACATTTTAACAATATTGATTCTTCCCAGCCATGAGCATGGTATGTTTTTCTGTTTTTTAACATCTTCAGCTATTTCTTTTCTTAGAGTTTCATAGTTCTCTTTATAGAGATCTTTCACGTCCTTTGTTAAATAAACTCCCAAATATTTCATCTTATTGGCACTACTGTGAATGGAATAGAGTCCTTAACTGTTTTTTCAGCTTGACTATTATTTGTATATATAAAGGCTACCAATTTATGAATGTTGATTTTGTAGCCTGAGACATTGCTATATTCCTTGATCACTTCTAAGAGTTTTGTAGTAGAATGCCTGGTGTTTTCCAGATATACAATCATATCATCTGCGAAGAGCTAAAGTTTGATCTCTTCTGACCGTATATGGATACCCTTGACCGCCTTTTCTTCCCTAATTGCAATGGCTAAAACTCCCATTACAATGTTAAAGAGCAGTGGAGAAAATGGGCAGCCTTGTCTGGTTCCTGTTCTGAGTGGAAATAATTGCAATTTAACTCCATTCAATACAATATTGGATGTGGGTTTGCTGTAGATGGCCTCTATCAGTTTAAGCAATGTCCCTTCTCTACCAATTTTCTTAAGTGTTCTGATCATGAAAGGATGCTGTATATTATCAAAAGATTTTTCTGCATCAATTGAGAGAATAATACGGTCTTTGTTCTTTAATTTGTTTATGTGATGAATTATATTTATAAATTTGTGTATATTGAACCAGCCTTGAGACCCTGGGATAAAACCCACATGGTCATGGTGTATAATTTGTTTGATGTGTTGCTGGATTCTGTTTGTTAGGATCTTGTTGAATATTTTTGCATCTATATTCATTAGTGATATTGGTTTATAATTTTCTTGTTGGGTCTTTTCCTGGTTTGGGTAACCAGGTGATGTTTGCTTCATAGAAGGTGTTGGGTAGTATTCCTTCTTTTTCTATATTTTGAAAAAGGTTGAGTAATATAGGTACTAGTTCCTCTTTAAAGGTTTGGTAGAATTCTGATGTGAAGCCATCTGATCCTGGGCTTTCTTTTTAGGGAGATTTTGTATAATTGATGCCATTTTAGAACTTAATATAGGCCTGTTCAACATTTCCACTTCATTCTGGCTAAGTCTAAGAAGGTGGAGTGCTTCTAAGTATTGGTGAATTTCCTTCAGATTTTCATATTTCTGACAATAGATTTTCTTGTAATATTCATTAAGGATTTTTTGAATTTCTGAGGAGTTTGTTATTATTTTGTCTTTCCTATTTCTGATTGATGAAATTAGAGATTTTACTCTTTTTTTCCTGGTTAGGTTAGCGAAAGATTTATCTATTTTATTGACCTTTTCAAAAAACCAACATTTTGATTTATTGATCTCTTGTATAATCCTTTTGTTTTCAATTTCATTTAATTCTAGTCTAATATAGGTTAATTTTTTTTTCTGCTGGGTTTGGGATTGGAATGTTCTTCTTTTTATGGTTGCTTGAGATTTCCCTTTAAGTTGTTAACTTCCTCTCTTTCCTTTCTCCTGAAGAAGGCTTGCAGTGCTATAAATTTCACTCTTAGGACTGCCTTTGCAGTTTCCCAGAGGTTCTGATAATTTGTGCCTTCATTGTCGTTTTGTTCCAAAAATTTGGTAAGTTCCTTCTTAATCTTGTCTGTGACCCAGCTATCATTAAGCATAAGGTTATTTAATTTCTATGTTTTTGTATGAGTATGCAGATTCCTGTTTTTATTGCGTTCAACTTTTATTCAATGATGATCAGAGTATATAAAAGGAATAATTTTGATTATTTTAAATTTTATTGGGTTAAACTTAAGATGTGATCAGTTTTGGAGTATGTTCCGTGGGCTTATGAGAAGAATGTACATTCAGTTTGGTTAGGATGAAATATTCCTTAAATGTCTATTAAATCCAATATTTGAATGGGTAAGTTTAAGTCCAAAATTTCTTTGCTTAGCTTCTTTTTGGAGGATGTATTCAACACTGTCAAAGGAGTGTTAAAATCTCTGACTATTATGGTGTTGGAGGAAATCAAGTTGCTCATGTCTGTTAGAGTCTCTCTTATAAATTGAGGCGCATTCTGTTTAGTGCATAAATGTTAATTATTGAAATCTCATTATGTTGAGTGTTACCCTTAACAGATATGAAGTGACCATCCTTGTCTTTCCTTACTTTTGTTGGTTTAAAGCCTATTGTATCTGTGAATATAACTGCAATACCTGCCTTTTTCTGCTTTCCATTTGCCTAAAATATAGATGACCATACCTTCATCCTGAGACCATATTTATCTTTTAGGTAAGATGAGATTCTTATATGCACCAGATATCCGGCCTGAGTTTTTGTATCTAGTCAGCCAACCTGTGCCTCTGTAGAGGGCAAGTTAAGCCGTTCACATTAATTGTAAATATTGATAAGCCTCATAGAATTTTGTGTATCTATTTTTTCAAAAGTCCAGTGGACATTTTTAATCCTTTCACCACTTTGGAAGTTGAAATTTGATCAAAAGTTTCTGAGTGAGTTTACTTTTGGTGGTGGAGGATTACACTGGTCATTATGGAGGATAGGTCTAAGAATATCCTGGAGAACTGGTTTAGTTATGGCAAATTTCTTCAACATGTGAATGTCATTAAAGTATTTAATTTTTCCATCATAAATGAAACTGAGTTTTGCTTGATACATAATCTTGGCTTGAAAGTTATTTTGTTTTAGGAGATTAAAAGTTGATGACCGCCCTCCTCTAGCTTTAAACGGTTCAGTAGAGAGATCTGCAGTCATGCTAATTTTCTTCCCCTTGTAGGTTATGGTTTTCTTTCGTCTGGCTGCTTGCAGAATTTTCTCCTTCATTTTAACTTAGGCAAAGTTAATTATATTGTACCTGGGAGATGTCTTATTCAGGTTGAGTTGTGCTGGGGTTCTGACTGTCTGCTATGTGAATTTCAGAATGCCTTGGCATGTCTGGGACGTTCTCCTTCATTATCTCATGAGGAAGAGCATCTATGCCTTTAGAAGCCTCCTCCTTGCTTCATGAATTCTCACATGGCGAATATTAATTTATTTTCAATTATCCCAAAGCTCTCTGAGAGAATGATCTGTTTTGGCTCTGCACTTCTCTTCCTCTTTGAGAGTTTGGGAGTTTTCAAAAGCTTTGTCTTCAATGTCGGAAATCACTTCTTCTGCCTGTTCCATTCTGTTACTGAGGGATTCTTCTGTATTTCTCAGATCTTTGAGGGCTGCAGATTCTTATCTCAATGTGTGAAAATCTTTGATGATTTGTCTTTGAATTCATTGAATTCTTGAGACAACTTTTGAAATGCTCCTTGAATTTCTAATGCTAACTTTACTTCCATTCTATTAATCTTATTTGCAATCCAAATTCTGCATTCGATTTCTGACATATCAGTCATTTGTTTATGAATGGGATCTTCTGGTGTGTCTGCCATGTCGTTCCTTGGGGGAGTTGATCTACTCTGGTTATTCATGTTACCAGAGTTTTTCCGCTCTTTCTGCCCCATGGTTATTTTATACTGTTTGGCTAGATGAGCAGAGAAGGGGAAGTTGGGTTGGGGGCTCCTGGAGTAGTGATTAATCAGCCCTTTGCTCCAGAGCTGCGACTGGTGTCTGTACCTTTTCCCCTGGAGCTTTGCAAAAGACCCATACAGTGTTATGGTGTGAGACACTGGGGATATCCTTGGTGTGGTGGGGCTAAATGGCTCTTTGTTGTTTTCAGCTGCTCTCTGTCCTACCCTAGTGTATCAGTTACTCTGGGTTGAAGTTTCATCTATGGGGAAATACCAGTAATTAAGTCACCCCACCCCCCATGGGCAACAACTAGAAAAGGAAAATCAAACCTTCCCACAACCACACACCCAGGGTACCACTTTGGATAGTCTTTGGGTGATTGGCCCAGTTCAAGAGGTTCAGATCAATTATTCCAACCAACTCTGGTCTAGGTGGGAGAGTTCAAAAGTTCTCTGGCAACTAGATAGCAGGAGTCTGCTGGCAGCTCAAGTATGACTCTTCTGGTGCTTCATGAGGTCAGAAGGACCCACCCAGCAAATGAATTAGTCTGGGAAGGTTGATGCCTCCTTCCCCACCTTGCACCTCTGTCACACCCATTCACTGGTAACCCTGCAAGGCTGTGACTCAGTTCCCTCCAATAAGCAGATGCTGTAGGGGTTTGTACCTGCCTGAGCCACATGAAGATCTATGTCTCCTTGGCCAGGCCACTGCTGTCTGACACTATCCAGCAGGGAGAGCTGAGACCTGACAACCTTGGGTGCTTAACGGAGGCTGGGGCAGTTCACCCAGCCCCACCCCTGATTGATGTTGCTGAGAGAACAGAACGATGTTGCAGAATTTGTTTCTGTCCTGGCTATATTCTCTGCAGACAAGATGCTATTTGAATCCACAGAAACTGCAACTCAGCCCTGGTCTGTGCTGCTGCCTGGAGCTGGCGTGTCTGTCTTGGTTGCTATCTGTTTTGGGGCAGGTGTGGTTGCAGCTCAGACTCAGCTGTTAGTTCCAGCCTCTGCCTGCCTGCCTGCCTTTGTCTCAGCTATGATCCCCTGAGGGCCAGGTGCTTCTTAGGCTCACAAAAGCATTCCTTCTGGCTCAGCCCTGCCCTGGGAGTATGTCATCTCTATGCACGCATATTCCAGTCTCAGGCCGGCCATGCTCCCCACAGGCAGGTACTGCCTCAGGCATACCCTTCTTCACAGGGCCTGTGTTTCCATCCCAGATCTGTTCTGCCTGAGAAGATGAGAAGATGCCAGAGAAGATGACTGGCTTCCTCTGATTGCCCAGAGAGGCAGGGAGTGTCTCTCCAAAATATACCCAGGAATGTGAGCCCTATTGTTCCTGCCACTTCCGCTACTGCTCTGTGTGTGGGGTGCTGCCTCTCCCTCTCCAATATGGTTCCCTCAGTTCACTGTCTTCTCCTTACTTCTATGCTGCAGAATCAGCACAGACCAGCAACAGTCCACACCTTGACCACAACTCTTGAGAAAATGTCCAAGAATCTGGACTCCATGGGGGATAGGCTTCCAGAACTGGAGTGAGAGTGGAGTGAAGTGCTGGGAATTCAGAATTACAGGTAGATAATATATACAGTTGTATGCCTGGCAGGAGAGTGCCATGGCACATTTATAAATCCTCTCTAGGGAAGGAGTTCCAGTTTTTAGAGGGTCTCTCCCATGGGATAAAATAGGAGGGGATTTGTACTCTGCTCGATTGTTTGTATAGCGCAGACTGTGATCTGTTCTCATGGAGGAGGGGACTCCCATCTGCTTGGTGATGGATTTTGTACCTATTGTTTGTTTTCTTGGGGTTGCACCTCACCTCACCAGGGTTGATGTGTGTTCTTCAACCTTCTCTGTTGGCTCAGCTCCAAACCTTTGGTTTACTTGCTAAACTTCTGTCCTTTAACTCTCCTTCTGGATGGGAGCCTCTGTGGAAAGCTGTCTCCTGTCAGCCATCTTGCCTCCACTACCCTGTTTAAAGGGCTTTCAAGGAGGTACTCTTGAGGTAGCATTGGATGAGTGTCAGGGAAGTGCCAAGTGGCTGGACATTCTCTGAAACCTGCCACAAGTTTAAACAAACTCTCACAGCAAAGCCGTCCTTCACTCCCCTCCCAGCCTCTCTGAAGAGAAAGGCATGAGTACCAGGAAGCTGGGTTTCCCAGTGGGCTGAGTCTCACTGGCATCCCACTAAATGTAACTATAGAGGACCCATGCAACCATATATATGCCCTTGGACAAAGAGCTCAGAGAGAGAGCCTTTTCCTCCTGACTTGGATTGTTTATCTCTGCCAGGAGCTTTGGTGTTTTTTGTATTCTTTTCTGTAAAATAAATCCTGTCTTATCCCTGATCTTTGGTTCCTGGATTCATTCTTTGAATCACCAAGACCAAGAACCTACTGACAATGAAATTCTGGTATCAGTATTACACTGTATAAATATACCAAATATATTAATTCATTCCCCATTGAAGATATTTGTATTATTTTGTATTGCCTCTTATTAGTAAAGCTACTTTGAATATCTGTGTAGAAATCTTTGTATAAGCATCATGTTTTGATTTGTTTCAAGTAAATATCCAGAGTAAGTTTGCCAGATAACATACATTATAATTTTAACTTTAATAAACTGTTAAGCTGTTTAACTTTTTCATTCCTGCCAGTGGAGTTCCAGTGGCTCTAGTTGCTACCCTATGCTGGTGTTTCTAACTGCAGATATTTTAGATAGCAAGAAGTTACATCTCATTGTACTTTTAATTTACACTTTCCTAAAGATTTATGATGTTGAGCATCTTTTTATGTGCTTACTTGCAATTTTTATATTTGTTTGTGAAGTGTGTGTTTAAGCATTTTGCCCAAGTTTTTGTTCTCTTATTTTTAAAAAATGTATCCTGCATATAAATCTTTGTTAAATAAATGTATGCAGGAGAATTACTCCCAGTCTACAGCTTTCATTTCTATTTTTCTAATGGTATATTTAGAAAAAAAGGTTTTAATTATGATGGATTTATGAAAATATTGAGTCTTGAAATTTATGGATATAATAAATCTCTTCATTTATTTAGACCTTTAATTTTCTCATGCATGTTTAATAGTTTCATATAGCAGTCTTAAACATATTTTGGTGGGGCCAGGATGAGTGAAAATTATGAGCAAATGTATACTTTCACAGGTGTGATATAGATATAAAAATTGATGTGTATAGATAAAAACTTAAAGACTTTAACTATATAGTTGATAAAGAGGTTTGTGGTAGGAACACAAGAATTGATCCTTAAAAAAATTATGAGGACAAAAAAGCCATTTCTTAATCCAAGTCCTTTGTAGCTGAGTGTGATGTAAAGCTGAACAGTAAGCGTTTAGCAGTGAGCCAAACATCTGACACTGTTAAATGTTTTCTGAAAATATTTCTAAGCAGGAAAGTAGCAGCAATATAAGTGAGCAGTGAACAGCTGTTGACTGAATAAAGATGGAGAAAGAGCTTGAAAGCTTATGACAGTTATAGCTTGAGTAGCTTAGACAGGTAAGGTAGACAAGATAAATACCTTTTCCCTTTTGGGTTTAATCTAATTATGTTCAAGCTTCTTCCCATCTTTTCCATATCACAAGGAGTTACTGCCACTAAACTTGATCCAAGGAAGATTTAGCATGGCTTTTAGCTGGGTTCATTATCTCATATACTTGGGACTAACATTATTGGAAGAGACCTCAGCTGTACTGCAAGTGGGATGTGTGACAGTTCCAGCTGAGATAGATATGCCTATTCATAGTATTTGAAATGTTTTTTATAGAGTTATTATATAAAGCAATGAACTCCTTTGAGAATCCTTTCATGCATTTTGTACTGATTCACTAAATTTAGTTTCCAGGCAGATTTGCATTCCTTTTTTTATTCTTTTCTTTATTTCACTGTTTTTTCTATCTGGGCACTTTTAGCTCTATTCATGTGCCATTAGAAGCAGAGTTAGTGCTGAATGGCAGACTTGAAAGAACAGCTTATTGTTTTATAAATGCCCATTATAACTAAGAAAACAAGGCTTAAAGATAAATTTGATTAAGCCATAGTTTAAAAGCACTTCAATTGTTTAAAAAGGATGCTGTAATGAGCCAAAGCTGCAATAAGACTATTTGAGACCACATTAAATTATAAATATGAGTGCATGTTATAAGGAAGCATAGATGCCCGTTCAGATTGGCTATATCTATCGTAAGTCAAGCTCTTTAAAGAAACTTTTGTATTTGCCTGGATATTAAAAAAAACAAAACAAAACAAAACAGGGGAATCCTAATGAAGACAATCACAAGACTTTAAGTGAAATGCTCTACAAAAGATCTGTGTGTGAACAAAGTCTGTGTAGGCAGGTATAGCAGAATTGCTTTTGGATTATCTCTAATACATTACAGACAGCCCATTTCAATTATCTCTTGTCTACACACATATATTCAGTTTCAAAGTTATTAACACTTGAAATTTATTTTACCCCTTCCCCCCAAAGTAAACTTATTGGATGTTAAAGAGAAAATAGAGAAAGAAAGTGTGGCAACGGTCATTCATATCCCTATTCTTATACCCTGACCCAGGTAGATAGTATTTCAGGAAAGGATTTTTTTTTTCCTCAAGACTTTTGTAACTTATCATGTGCAGAAGACACTTTTTGTTTTCTTCTGTGACCCCATTATTTGACGAGTTCTCATAGGTAATGTAGTCAAGCTTGAGCAGGGTCTCAAATAATCCTCTAAAAAGCAAAATGTGCCCTAAGAATATTCCAAGGCGTGAAACCCCAGTTCTGCCCATTTCACAGGGTCCAGCTGTTCTTTGCTGGCCATTCCTCAAGACTGACATTGTATCTGAGGCCTGGGTAGCAGGAAGTAAGGGAAGATTGTGCAGGTGGTGTGAGGGGAGGATTTTGCTGGACTGGCCTGCTCTTTGTGGACATCCAGTTTGGGAAGGATGTTTATTAGTGGAGGTGGAGGGAGAAAGTTAGCAAAAGAAGAGACAGAGAGGATAATGATGGCAGATATTTAGACAAAGGCAACCTTTTATTCAGTCTCATGGTAGAGTGGGAACCCCTGGAATGCTGAATAGATCAAAAGATGTTAGTCTGATATTTTTGACCCACTACTTAATCTCTTGGTACCTCATTTTCTGTCTCTGAAAAGTATACCTAATCCTAATATTTCTATCTAATTGTGAAAATCTCATGAGTTAACATTTGCAATTAGCAAAGGAAGGCATTAAGACAGCAAGCTTAGTCGGGGGTGGTGGCAGGAATTTGAGACCAGCCTAGGAAACATAATGAGATTCCCCTCTCTATGGAAAATGAGCAAAATTAGATAGATATGGTGATACATGTCCATAGTGCTACAAATTGGGCAAGAGGATTGCTTGAGCCCAGGAGTCCGAGGCTGCAGTGAACTACTAGTGAGTTGTAATTGTGCCACTGTATGTCATCTTGGAATAGAGAGAAAGAGCCTGTTCTTCTGTTTCAAAAACAAACAAACAAACAAACAAACAAACAAACAAACCCCTGACACAAAATCAACTTATTTCAGTATGTTCTTTATCATTAAGAGTTGGTTAAAGTGACTCACAGTAGTTTAAATGAAATATTTTTACAGACTAGGTGTCACATTTTTTTGCCTCACATTATCTTTGACTCATTATTAATGCTAATCCCAAGATATCGAGTTTCTAGATTCTATGTGTAACGACCTTTACTTGTCTCCTTCTAAGAGACAAAAACATTCACTCTTATAAAAGTTCCTATATCTGGTATGGGTACCAGCCTTATTTTTATTTCAACTTCTCAAATTTAGATTTTTCAGAAAAATTCTCTATGTTAGGAAATAAGCACATATGTAGGAGAAAACTTCATTTGGAAAGAGGTGGATATCTGACAACTTTCAAGCATCTCAGTTCTAGGTTAGAAATACCAAAGGCCCCGAATGATGCAGTGACCTGCTCAGGGCACATGGGTGCTGTGAGGGGCGCGGAGTGCTGGTGCTCTGCTTGCCATCCCAGCTCTCCTGCTTCTCTCTATGCTGTTCTTTCCCAAAGTCACTAAGAGCACAGATTGGAAGTCGCATAAATATGGATCAGATAGCATTTTTAGCACAACTGACCTTTAAACAACATGGATTTGAACTGCACAGATCCACTTACACACGAATTTTCTTCTGCCTGTGCCATCTCTGAGACAGCAAGACCAACCCTTCCTTCCCCCTCAGCCTACTAGGTGTGACGACGATGAGGAGGAAGGCCTTTATGATGACCCACTTCCACTTATGAATAGTAGATGTCTTTTCTCTTCCTTAAGATTTTCTCAGCAATATTTCCTTTTCTCTACTTTACTTTGTTGTAAGAACACAGTGTATGTGTAAGTGTAATGCCCATAACATAGAAAATATGTGTTAATCAACTGTATATGTTATTGGTAACATATTGGTTTCCAGGCAATAGCAGACTATTTATAGTTAAGTTTGCTGTGAGTCAAAGGTTTTCAATATCATGTGGGGGTGGTGGTTGGCATCTCTTACCCTCCATTGTTCAAGGGTCATTTGCACTTATGAACTTCATAACCATGCATAAAGTATTTAACTTCTCTGCGACTTAACATTCCCACCTATGAAATAGGGGGGATGAGCTTGCTTATCTCATAGAGTGATGTCAAGATTTATGGTCAAGTGCTTGACTCAGTCTCAGACACATAATACAGGCTGATCATAAAGTTTGTGTGCAGTTTAAAATAGTGTGCAATTTAAAAGTGCTCATGAACTTTAAGGCCACCCTGTTTATGCATAGTAAACATTAATTATCATTCCATTATAATGTATTAAATCACATTCTTACAAAATATTAGTTTATAACAAGGATACTTTTGAACCTATATGTGTACTTACTTTTCATTGATGCTATTACATTTGGACTTACATGCTTAAAATCTCCAGCTCATTATTCCCTAGGGGAGTGATACATTTACTAGACATAAATCAGGCTCTTTAATCAGTGCAAGCTAACTGTTGCTACAAACAATTTTCAAATCTTAAAAAAAATACAGTTTTGCTTCTCACTCATTAACTAGTATGATGCAGGGCCACTGTGGGTTTCTCCCATATGGTCATTGAGGAATTGGGCTTCTTTCCCTTAGTGCCTCCATCATTTATTTTCCAGGGCTTTGAAGTCCTACACTGGTTCCTTTGCCTATGGCAGACCACAGAAGACCAAGAGGATTTTAAAGGTCTGGCCTGAAAGTGGCAGTCATTACTTCTGCTTACACTCCACTGAAGATGTGAATAAATTAAAGGTCAAATTTCTTTCTACAGGTTACAGTTCAGAAATTTCCAACTTCATTAATTAAAAGTATCACTGAAATGATCCATATGAAACATGCATTATTGCTATTTAGAAAATTCATATATGGGTACTGTATTTCCATGCTATTCATAGCCCTATTTTCACTTAATTAAAAACTTGAAGAATTGGGTGGCGGTTGTGGCTCAAAGGAGTAGGATGCTGGCCCCATATGCTAGAGGTGGCAGGTTCAAACCCAGCGCCAGCCATAAACTGCAAAAAAAAAAAAAAAAAAAAAAACCTTGAAAAATTAAAGGATTATGCAATGCATTTTTCTAAAAGCCATCAAGTAGCAAAGCTACTAGGATTGCTATCTTTGGAATGTAAGCATATGGGGAGATGGGTGAATATAGTCTAAGTGTAGACCAAGAAGGAAAAAAAATAGGATTTGGTGGGTGGTGCCTGTGGCTCAAAGGAGGAGGGCGCTGGCCCCATATACCAGAGGCGGGGTGTTCAAACCTGACTCCAGCCAAAAACTGCTAAAAAAAAAAAAAAAAAAGAAATAGGATTTGGTGAACAAATGGTATTGACTCTGAAATAGCCAGAGTACAGAGAGCCGTACACTGACTCACATGGGAGAAAATGATCAGATGCTTTCAAAGTATTACGCCATTGAGCCTCACAACATCTCAGTAACTTTGACATACATTATCAGATAAAGGAACTGAGATGTAAGTGATTTTGTTCAGATGCTATAATTTCTCTTTCATTTGCTTTAAATAATTAGGCCTCTTTTTTTTTAGAGGCAGTTTAAGAGATTTTATACTAATATTTTTCAGAATATTCCTAACTGCCTTTGTAGATATTAATTTAGTTTTGCTTTCTGAATACAATTTCAATTTGGTTAGCATAATGCCATATTTGTCTAAATCTTATTAGCTATATGAATGCTTAAAGTGGCTTAATGCTTTAAAAATTCTATTCTTAATTAAATCTTCAATATCTTTCAGGAGGAACCTTTTAAAAATGGTAATACTATGTTTTAACTTTTCTAGTTGATGAATTTTAAGCACATTCATAGCATAAATTTTTCATTTTCTAAGTTTTTAATTAAGTAAAAATTGAACTATGGATAGAATGCAAATTTTGTATCTATAAACATGAATTTCCTAAGTGGCAATAATGAATATATTTATATGGATTATCTCAGTGATTATCATAATTAATAAACTTGGAAACTTCTCAGCAAAACCTATAGAATTAAATTTAAAGTTTTATTTATCTTGTTATTTTGTTATTTTAAGAAATTTGACTCTAACTTATGTTTATTTACTGACCATTTATGAAAACTAGATATTAACTAACAGCCCAAACTAAGAATGAGACAAAGTTGACTCCTAATTAAAAATTAAGTACATTTTTTTTGTCAGTATGTTTTTATTTACAAACGAGAAATAGTGGTGGTTTCTAAAGCTAATTAAAATTTTATCTTGAAATCTCAACCAGAAATTTTCGTTTCACACTATGCTTTCTTTTTTTATATTTATTTAGTTGCCTAATTGTTCTTTCATAGATGTTACTGTCCTAATTCTCCAAACCACAAATTGGCAATGTGCTTTGCAAATACTATGTTACTTAAAATTACTTTGGGGATACTTTTGCCTGTTGACTTCTGTGACTTTATGTTTCCCTGAGAACATAAAGCCACAGAAGAAAATACCTGTAACTACATGGACTTTCTATAGATCTAGATCTGTAGCTTTATCAAGTTTGAGGTGATACATACTTGCTTTACACAAATCTCACATATGTTAAATTGAATTTTTAAGTAGGTTGGAGAGTTCCATAGAGTTTGTAGTTGGACATTTCACATGTTGCAGAGGGGTCATGTAAGATGAGGACAAAAATGCCTTGTGAAAAAGGACATTCACAGTTTAAATCTTTCACAAGTTACTTGTTATTGGTTCAATCTCAGCTCCCAAATTCTGGAAGACAGAGGGGCTTAATTGGCTCCACTGAAGTCTGGAATTGAGACTGATCCAAGATTGAGTGCCTCTTAGAGGATCTTAGAGAGG
Organism: Loris lydekkerianus; assembly: GCA_963574355.1. Classification (NCBI taxonomy): domain Eukaryota; kingdom Metazoa; phylum Chordata; class Mammalia; order Primates; family Lorisidae; genus Loris; species Loris lydekkerianus. The sequence continues at coordinate 27,320 of CAUYPK010025676.1, read as the reverse complement.
AAATAAGTGGCTTTGGAGGTAGGAAGGGGAGAAGAACAGAGCAGATTTGTAGAGACAGGGATAGCCACAACTATGTTGTAAGTCCTGGGTGCTAGCTTATGGTGGAGACCTCATTGCACACCTCAACTTGGGTTCTCTAGGCAACCAGCATCCTTATATGCTCCTAGTATGCTCTCTGATTAAGCTCATTCAGGATGGATGCCTGTCATTTGCAAGAAAAAGTCCCCAAATAATCTGGTACATATCTCATTTTCAAAATCAACAGTATAACTTATTGAAAAAGTATCTGCTTGATGACCACATTCAGTATTTCATTTTTGAATAAAATCTTGAAGTCTTCCAAAGCTCTCACTAGAACCTTTATTTTATCCTCATAAAGTTTGGAAAAACAACCTTGACTCCAAGTAAATCTGCAATAAGAGTTCCTTCTGCAGGAAAATCTGAGAGTTTAGTCTTACCCATTTGTCTTTGATAGAGGGTATGGCTTTTTCCTTAACCAATTGAAGTGTATGTCATATTTTGCTGACTACAATTGAAAGAAATATATCCAGTCATAAAGAATATGTTCTGAGTATATTTGGAAACCAATATCTTGTATAATATACAGCTCTGTGTCTATTGTAGTTATAAATCAAGAAGAATCCGGTTTCATACTTTGTAATAAGGCTTTATGGAATAAATTTATTTTAAGCCTTGCCCTTTTCATAGCACAGGAAATTCTCAGATCTTTGTACAGGATAAATTGTTGCCCCAGACTATCAGCAGCAGAAAATAACTTTTTGTGTCCTTTGATGGAGGATGGAATTCATAATTGTAGAAAGAATGAAATTTGTCCAAGAACCCCACATTCCACTAAAGACACAATTATGTATAGTCACATCCCTCAAACCTGCGTATATTGTATGATGTTTACACTAATAAAGACACTGGATTTTGTGTTATTCACCATCCCTTTCATAAGGGGAGGAATGGAAAGAATCAAAATCACTGTCATATAGTTGTGTCATAAAGTTGTGCTACTGGTTTTTTTTTTTATTATTAAATCATAGCTGTGTACATTAGTACAGTCAAGGGGTACAATGTGCTGGTTTCATATACAATCTGAAATATTTTCATCAAACTGTTTAACATAGCCTTCATGGCATTTTCTTAGCTATTGTACGAAGACATTTGTATTCTGCATTTAGTAAGTTTCACCTGTACCCATTCTAAGATGTTTTAACAAGAATTAAGTCTTATGAATGGCTAACAAACATAGGAAAAACTGCTCATTGTCCCTAATCAACAGAGGAATGCGAATCAAAACTACCCTGAAATATCACCCAACCCCAGGGAGAATAGCCCGCATCACAAAGTTTCAAAGCTGCAGATGCTGGCATAGATGTGGAGAGAATGGGAATACTTTTACACTGCTGGTGGGACTGCAAACTAATACAGCCCTTTTGCAAGAAAGTATGGAGAATTCTCAAAGAATTCAAATTAGACCTCCCATTTGATCCTGTAATTCTATTACTAGGCATCTACCCAGAAGAAAAAAACTCTTTTATCATAAGGAAATTTGCATTAGACTGTTTATCACAGCTGAATTTATGATCACCAGAATGTGGAAATTGCCTAAATGTCCACCAACTCAGGAATGGGTTAATAAGCAGTGATATATATATATATGGAATACTATTCAGCCATTAAAAAAGATGGAGACTTTCTATCTTTTATACTAACCTGGATTGAGTTGGAACACATTCTTCTTAGAAAAGTATCACAAGAATGGAGAAGCATAAATCCAATGTACTTAATTCTAATATGAAGATAGTAGATGATCTAATACAAGGTGGGAGTAGGGGAATGAGAGAAGGAGGAGAGGGGAAGAGGAGGAGGATGGGAGTCATGGTGTATGGCACACCTCTTATGGGCGGGACACAATTATAATTGTGAGGCAGACTTTATCTAACAAATGCAATCAGTTCTTTGTATCCTCAATGAATCCCAAGCAATTAAAACAAACAAACAAAAGAAAGAACTAAGTCTTAGTGTATTTCTGATTTTCCATAAACAAATGTTCTGTCTAGCGATTGGTTATATCTTTACTTAAACACATGGAGTTGTTAGGGCCGTTTAAAATCAATTGCTTTAATTTGATAGGGGAGGATTATCTAGGCAATTCTAGATTATCTAGGATTATCTAGGTCTTCAAAACTTTGAACTGATATCTTTCAAATGGCCCATGTACATATTAACTGGCTAGTTCTCATACTTGTTTTGGGACTCCTTACTGAAATGGAGAAACTTACAAATCAATTACTTTTGAAAAAGTCCTGAGTTAACTAAGCCAGCGAGTGATGTTCTTACCATTTCCTGGCTATTTGTAGAGAGACTTATACTTATATAATAGTTCCCCCTTGTCTATGGTTTCACTTTGTTGCATGTGGTCAACTTCACTCTGAAAATATTAAATGGAAAATTCCAGAAGTAAACAATTGGTATGTTTTAAATGCTATGTCACAATTCCCATGTCATTTTCCTTACTTTATCTTATCACGTAGGCATTTTGCCATGTCATCACAAGACGAAGGGTGAATATAATGCGATATTTTGAGAGAAAGACAGAACATGAACATTTATATAATTGATGTAACTTTTATTACAGTGTTACTGGCCAGGTCCAGGTCTGTTCTCCACACAGGTCTGTTCTCTACACATGCAGTAAATCAATCACTGTGAGATGGGTTTTCAAAGACAAAAGATTTATTGGCAAGGTTCCCTGGTAAGGAGACAGAAGAACAGCTCTCAAATTCACAACATGGTAGATAAAGCTTAGGGATATGTCTGGTTAGAGAAATGGATGGTCTAAGGTGCAGGGAAAGGGGGTTGGTAATGGGGAAAAATGAAGTAACAGGTTTATTCTGCAGAAGTATTATTAGGGTTCATGGCATTTTGTAGGACATATGTACAGAAAATCTGCATTAGCATGATCTGAGGGTGAAGTTTTTGTAGCTCAGAGGTCAAAAGGACCTGGCTGGGAAGATGAAGCAACCCAAGTGCCCATCAAACCATGAATGGCTATTTGTAGAGAAACTTGATGGATGAATTGATAAACTGTGGTATATGTATACTGTTGAATACTATTCAGCCATAAAAGAGATGGAGACTTTACATTTTTTTGTATTTACCTGGAGTTGAAACACATTCTTCTTAGCAAAGTATCACAAGAATGGAAAATCAAGTATCCATTGTACTCAATAATAATGTGGAGCCACCAGAAAAACAACTATACACCCACAGGTGAGAAAAACCTAAGCATTGTCAAGTATGGGGAGAGGGATTGGTAAACTCTCACCTAATGGCACAAAGTAAGGGTATAAAGTACACCCCCTGGATGAAGGACTCAACTACAACTGGAACTTTACCTTAGAAACATGAACAATGTGACCTAATCATTTGTATACTCATATTAATCTGAAATTTAAACAAAAGAACATGGCTGGAGAACTTATGCAGGCCCAGTTGAATCAGTATTCTCAACCAGTTCTAACTGGACTAAAGCTGGCCCAAGCTCCTAAAAACAACCTGACTAACTGTTACCACGGTGGCTTATGAATGTTATCTATAAAATAGCCAGTGAAGGTTAAATATCCATGTTAAGTAATGTGGCTTTCACCTATTGAGGCCTTTAACTTCATGGAAAAGAAGATAAATAATGAAAAGCAAATGACCAAAAGCAAGCATGGCAGGCATTCCTGGTCAAATTAACCCCTTGGTTTCAACAATATATTGTTATAATTGATCTATAAATTATTGTTGTTAATCTCTTACTGTGGGTAGAAATATAATGCAAGTGTCCATTCCCTCCAGAGTCCTAAGGAGGACTCTGTTGGGAATGGCCTCCAGCCTCAGTCCCTGCTAAAAATTACCCTTGAACCCAGACAATCTAGGCTCTAACTATAACTTTCCTCTCTTGTCCCTAAGGCAATTTTTTGTTAAGTACTTAGTTTTGCCCTTGAGAATTGTTCTATGATTTAGTGTCTCTACCCTGATGAGCATTTTGGTAATCCAAAGACCACTTACATGATTGAGTCATAAGACTATTAACTTTTTACTTCTTTATTCTGGAAACATGTGCTCTAAAATCTTAATAAAACCTCTTGAGATTATAAAAGGGATGGTGACTTTGCATCTTTTGTGTTGACCTGGATAGAGTTGAAGTACATTCTTCTTGGTGGAGCATCATGAGAGTGCAGAGGTGGGCATCGAATGTACTGAATTCTGATGTGAGGGACTTTTGATGTTAGTACATGGTAGGGGGTGGTGGAATGAGGGGGCAGGGAGAGGGAGGGAGAAAAGGGTGGAGGTTCACGCTGTGTGGTGCCCCTCTTTGGGGCAGGACGCAGTTATAGGAGGGACTTTGCCTGATGAGTACAAGCAGTGTAATGTGGTTCTTTGTACCCTCAATGAATCCCCAATCATAAACAACAACAACAAAAAACCTTTTCAGAATTCTGTTCAGGATGGCACCTATCTGCCTTGCTCCAGGCTGATCCGGAGTCCCTCTCTCTGCGTCTAAGCTGACTTTTTCAATAAAACCCTGCTTGTTAATTTGTTGATGTCCTATCTCGCTTACCTCCGACTCAGTATGGTGGTTTGGAAGTCCTCTCTTGGGGAATTCTCTGACTGCTGTGTTTTGGTTCCTTCTTGCTATGTGACACTCTACTATGCCTAAGTTACAAATTAAGCTGCATCGTAGGTATGTATATATAGAAAAAATATAGTATATGGGATTTAGTACTATCTGTGGTTTCAGGTATCCTGTAAGAATGTATCCTTTGCAGTTAAGCATGGGACTCATGTAACCCAAAATCATTTGCAAATGGCATTTAGGGGGGCAGCCTGGGCTTTCTCCCACTCTTTTTTACTCATGTTTTTCCATGATTCCCATAGTTATTTTTTCAGATTCCATGTTTTATAACTTCATACTAAAAGAAAGGATTTAGAATCTTGTTTCAAAGCTTTTAATACTTTTATATCAAGCTATTTTAAAGGTGTAATTTCTCTTATATACTACTATAGATCTTATGAAAAATTATAATTCTAAAATCCCATAAGAATATTTACAATGAAGCCAAACTGAATTAAGCACAACTTAATTTTATGAAATGATCCTTAAAACTCTTCTACAAAACTGATCTTAAGATGAAACTTAAAAGATTTGAATAAAATAGATTTCAGCATTTCTCAGCTGTGGCTTCTTGTGAAAAATTGTTGACAATTTTGCACACTAAATGTTCACTGCATCAAGTAATGATAAATATCCTGGGTAATAGCTCTTTTTTCCTTCAGTCCCTAAAGATTAGATATTTACATTTTTCTTTTGTTGCTCTCTATGGTCTGAATTTGTTGCTTTCAGCCACAAGTAAATTAGTGGTAATTATTTTTAAAGACATTGAGAGATCAAGTAGATGGCATAAAAATATAAGAGATTCTGCATCAGCTCAGCACCTGTAGCTCAGCGACTAGGGTGCCAACCACATACACTGGAGCTGGCAGGTTGGAATCCAGCCCGCGCCTGCCAAACAACAATAACAACTGCAACCAAAACATAGCCAGGCATTGTGGCAGATGCCTGTAGTCCTAGCTACTTGGGAGGCTGAGGCAAGAGAATTGCTTAAGCTCAAGAGTTTAAGGTTGCTGTGAGAAGGGATGGCACGGCACTCTACCCAGGGCGACAGCTTGAGACTGTGTCTCAAAAAAAAAAAAAAAAAAGGGATTTTGCATCATCCAGACTATTTATAATATACATCAGTGTAAAAGTAAAGACAGGGATAAATTAACTATGACTATTTACTTATTGTAGGACTCTTATCATATATTAGGTTATTGTTTTTTCCTTCATGTGTGGGTATTTAACCATTTTAATAAATCCTGTTCCCCTGAAATCATCAGTGAAAGGTTTGAAAGGTAATGATTTTGATTATTAGTATGTGGGGCTTATAATAGTAAGTCTCTATTTATGTGACTGAACATAAATAAACATTAAATGGGATAGTGATTTTTTTTTTTTAAAGTGCTAAAATAAGCCAAGCTATTCAAAGAACAAATTACTCTTGATTTGTTTCAGCAATCAGAACAAATGTCAAACCATGAACTTACACAAAATATGCTATTAATTTTCATGTGAACATGTTTTATAGCAAAGCAATTCTTTTTCTCATTCAGTACATACCTATTTAAAATAATTGAATGTGATTAAATACCAAACTGCAAGAACTAGGTTGTTAATGCAATACAACTGAAGACATCTATCAAGTTTGGCAATTGTTATTAATGTTAAGGTACAAAAATGAAGCACAAGTCACCATATCTTGTGAAATGAGACCAAATATCCTCTTAAATTAGAAATCAGTTCTAATCAGGAAAAAATTCCATCATAATTTACTTCTATTCATTTGGTATGTGATCATTGGTATGTGATCACGATTTCTGATTTATAGTAGCATTTCGATTTTTAAAACAAGGACATATGAACAATATAAAAAGGAAGAAATAACCATTATGAATGAAACCCTAGGAAAATTTTCCTTATAATGATCGCCTTTCTTGGTCCTACTTAATAGAATGTAAACTTCTGAATTCAGAGATTTCTTGTTCAACATGAAATCCCTATAACCCAGCACAGTAGCTGTTAACTAGATGCTAAAAGATTAGATAAATCAAAGTCCATTTAGAAAACCGATCATCATTCCCCATTTCCAAAGTTACTATCAATAAAATAGCCTTATGTTGCATTTATACATACTTATAACTACCAATTTATTGAAAACATAATTGTTTATATTTTGTACAGACTAGAAACACTTATAAAATACCAAAACTCTTCAATAGTCAAAAATTGATTAAAATATGTTATCTTTGACTTTTAATTCTTAGTTGAAAGCAGTAAATAAGAAGTTGGATGCTATAAATTGTTAAATCACAATCCACACATTTTTATTTCTGAGTCAAAAATATCTCCCAGGCAGTTTAATAACCATCTTATATCTTATGTGAATTAATCGGCAGATTGAAACATTGTAACTTTAGTTTCTAACCCACCAACAGCAGTACAACTCAATTAATCTTAATTGAAAACTCAATTAAATATTAATGAGCTCATGTATTGCTTTGTAGGAACTGATAGAAAAGCAAATAGTTGCTCAAATTCAAAGCTATCTGGCATAAATTCTGGCTCTGGGAGTAGCGATAGGCCAAGAAGGAAATAGCCAGTATTCTTCAAGCCACAAAAAACATTCTGCATTTTGTTCTTGAAGTCCTATGAGGAATATGTATTATTCATATTTTGATTTTTATATGTAAGAATCAATTGATTAGTTTATATTTCTCTATTGGTGGACTTTTTTTGCAATTATGGTGTCAGTGATGGGAGGTGGGAAAATTCCACATTTCTTTTTGAGATGATTTACATGCATTTTTTTTTAAATTATCAGAAACATATTTTAGGGAAGGTATTACTTCAATACTTTATATGAACAAATTACTCAGGAGAGAGCAGAAGAGTTAGGGAGTCTTTAGTGGTCACAAACATCACTGTGGAATGATACCATCTACCTTGACTCTGGAATATGAACACTGAGTTCTATGACATAAGGCAAGGTTTGTGACTTTTTGAAACATTATTTTTGTCACTTATGAAATGGGAATACTAAAAGTATGTTTCTTAAAGAGTTGCAGTCAAGGTAAAATGTGAGAAGGCAAATGATGTGTAAGGAAGGCTATTATTAAAGTGACTAAGTTAAGAATCAAAATCAAGACATATTTTAGGATTCCACTCTGCTTCCTATTAAGGTTTGAAGCCTTAGACCAATCTGATATATTTATGAGAACCCAACAATTCATAGCTGGTCATAAGGTAGTATATTTTTAACAAGTATAGTATTCCAGAATATAAAGTTACAAGGCAAATAAAATTTTCATCACAGTTACACCTAGATGAGTGCTAATAAGTCAATTCTCCTGTAGCATTTGCCAAATAGTTCATTTTACAGTAAGTCAAGTTTTATGTTTTGGGAATGTATTTCACCATTTTGTGAAATACTGACAGTATAAGGAAATCCACTTTAGGGATAAGAGTGTGGGAAAATATTTATAAAAGCTTATAAATTTCTGATTTCATAGTTTTATAGAATAATTGAGAATGTTGGCTTTAGAATTAGTTGAATGTATGTTCAAGGTTTTGCTTTTAGCTTCTAGCTCTTTGAGCTTGGGCAAGTTTCTCAATCTTTCTCAGCCTCAGTTTCCTTATCTGCAAAGTAATGACAATAACACCTGCCATGTAGTGTTGTTATGAGTATTAAATATAATAAAAGTCATGTTACGTGTTATATACAAGATATATAATGAGAAGTGAGGCCAGCTGGCAGCTTTTCTAGATTCAAGTCTTTAAATGTCTCTGAAATACACCAGAAATGTGCACATTAATTTTGGTATCAGTGGGAGGGACAAGATGGTCTACTAGAGGCAGCTTTCACCAGAAGCTCCTGTTAGAAGGAGAAAAGTTGGACTGAAGTGAACTCGAAAAATGAAAAGTTGAGCATGAGGAGAAGAAAGTAAGGTGCATATTATCTCCACTGAGACAAGCTATGGGGCTGAGAAAGAGGAAGAAAGATAAGAGAGATTAGGTAAGAAGCAACTAGTAGGAATGTACCTGTTGCCAAGAGGACAGGAGACCCCTCTCCAAAATTGGAGGCCTGTGGTGGCTTTCTGCCAGCGATCAAGGAACAAAGAACCTCTTACCTAACCACACAGGAGAGAGCTGAAAGGTCCCAGTAAATCTACCCCTGGGAATTTCTACCTCTGAGCCCAGTTCCTAAACTGCCTGCTGCAAAAGTGAATAAATATTCTATCTACAGTCCTGAGCCTATAGTCCACTATTCCCCCTCTCTGGTTGCTTGACATGCTGCCCCCTGAATATGCCAGAGTGTTTGGCAGGTTTTCTGAAAGGCTATTACATTATGTGGGTCACTGAACTGAGCCACACACCCACCTGCTCCAAGAGGAAACAGTACTGCTGTTCTAACATTGTCATGGGAAGGTGTGTTCTCTCCTGACTCCCATTTTCTTTTTCCCAGCACTCTTGAGAGTCCTTTCTTGGTGATTATATCTGTGACCCTTGGTGACATTTTGAGCTTGTTTGAGTGGGGGGGTCCTTGAGCTGCCTGAGTGAATTTAACTGGAACTCTTGGTCAGAACTTGTATTCTTGGTTGGAGAAATGAGGGGTGAAATTAGCAGGTCTGTCCAGATTCTCCTCCTTCAGCTATCATGTCACGAGGCAAGAGGCAGCTATTCATATTTTTGGCATCCTGAGATGTCTTTACAGTGGGTCGAGGGCAGGGTAATACCAGGACAGAACCAGGTTGTGCTAGCTCATCAAGCCTGCCCCCACAGACTCTTGCTGTAGCACTGAAAGGGAGCTTCATGAGGCTGTAGGGGAAGGGCCACAAACACAAGCTCCAGCTCCTTGGTGAACAGATGTTCAGCTCAATTTCCTGGGGCCTCCCAATCTGGTCTCACCCCACCAGTTTTAGTTGCCAAATAGATCTGTACAGTGTTTCCTATGGGTCTCCAATTAGATTATCTCTCAATAACTATTCAACGACAACCTATCATTTTAACTAAAAAAAGTATAATTAATATTAAAAAAAGCTCAAAACACTCATGGGGAGGAGCTAGAAGAATTCTGGCAACCTGAGAAATGAGAGAAGATTAACAGCAGAAAATATATCCATAGTGAAATGGCTGAAATGTCAGAAATAAAATTCAGAATATGGATGGCCAATAAGATTATTGAAATTGAGAAGATGGAAATAGAAACCCAAAAATAGTCCCGCAGTTGTCTTGAGAATTTAGTGACTTTAAAGACAAAGTCACCAAGGATATGAGGAAAGATACATCTGCAATGAGAAAAGATATAGCAGAGCTTAAGGAATTGAAAGAGGCATTTGAGGAGCTTCAAAAAACAGTAGAGTAGAACATGGAGAAGAAAGTCCTGAAGACAGGGCTTTTGAATTATTCTAATCATTCAAAGATGCAGAACAAAGAACAAGAACAGAATATTTCCTAAGAGAGTTATGGGATTATTCCAAAACATCCAACATCTGAATTATAGGAATTCCTGAAGGAGAAGAGGATGGTTATAAAGGCATTGATGCTCTTCTCCAAGACATTATTGTGGAAAATTTCCCAAGCCTTGCGAGAGACACAGACATTCAGATAGTAGGTAGTTTCAGAATCCCAGTACAACTCAATACAAACAAAATATCTCCTATTTACTTTGCCAAAAGTTAATATGAAGGAGAAAATCCTGCAAGCAACCAGGTAAAAGAAAAATCTTATCTACAAAAGGAAAATTATCAGAATGACCAGAGATCTTATAGCTGAAACTTTTCAAGCCAGTAGAGGATGGCCATTGGCCTTTAACCTTCTTAAATAAAACAATTTTTAGCCCAGGATTCTATATCCTGTTAAACTGAGTTTCATTTATGATGGAGAAATCAAATATTTTAATGACAGGCAAATGTTGATAAAATTTGCTGTAACTAGACCAGATTTATAAGAAATACTCAGACTCATTCTTCATAATGACCAACATGATGATCCATCATCAAAGTAAACATATTCAGAAATTAAAGAATAAAGTCGAGCTTCCATAGTGGTGCAAGGGATAAAAACAGGGTTTGGACCTCTGAAAAATGAGATGAGTAAAATTCTACCATACCTTTGAATTCTACATTAAAGAGACAAAGTGCTGACTGGATACAAAAGCTCAGGCCCAATATCTGTTGTCTTCAAGAAACACACCTAACCTCAAAGGATAAAACAAGACCAGGGTGAAGGGATGAAAAACGATAACCCAGGCAAATGGAAATCAGAAAAAAACAGAGGTTGCAATCTTATTTGCAGATACAATTGGATTTAAACCAACAAAAATAAGGGAAGACAAGGATTGACACTACATACCACCCAAGGGAAACAGATTTCAATAATTAACATTTACCTACCCTACCTTGATTCATAAAGCAAACCCTAAATGATCTGAACAATATGATATCTTCTTCATCATAATAGTTGGAGATTTTAATGCCCCTCTAATAGTACTGGATACATCTTCCAAGTAGAAAACTAAACAAAGAAATAATGGATTTAAAAATCCTGGAACAAATGAAGTTAACAGACATATACAGAGCATTTCATCCTAACAAAACTGAATATATATTCTTCTCATCAGCCCATGGATCATCTTCCAAAATTGATCATATCTTAGGATACAAGCCTAACCCTAACAAATTCAAAATAATAGAAACCATTCCTTGTGTCTTCTCAGACCATCATGGAATAAAAGTTGAACTCAAAAGCAACAGGAATCTTCATACCTAGTTAAAGTCATGGAAACTAAATAACCTTATGTTAAATTATGGCTGGATCAATGATGAGATTAAGAAGTAAATTATTAAATTTTTTTCAACAAAACAATAATGAATCTACTGTGGAATACTGTAAATTATCAAAACCTGTGGAATACTGTAAAGGTAGTCTTAAGAGGCAAATTTATAGCATGCATGCCTTCATCAAGAAAACAGAAAGAGAGCAAGTCAACAACTTAATGGGCCATTTTAAGCAACTGGAAAAGAAAAAACAATCCAACCTCAACCCCAGAAGAAGAAAAGAAATAACAAAAATTAGAGCATAATTAAATGAAATTTAACATACAAGAATCATTTGGAAGATTGGTGAAATAAAAAGTTGATTCTTTTAAAAGATTAATAAAATTGATAGACCTTTGGCCAGAAACAGAAAAGTAAGATCTCTAATAACTTCAATCAGAAATGATGGAGGGGAAATAACAACAGATACCACAGAAATACAAAAATCTTCAATGATTACTACCCAAAGCTCTATCTCCAGAAATATTAAAATGTAGAGGAAATGGACCAATACCTGGGATAATGCTACCTTCCTAAGCTCAACAGAAAGAACTAGAAATTTTGAATAGACCTTTATCAAGCACTGAAATGGCATCAACTATACAAAATCTTGCAAAAAAGAAAAGCCCTGGGCAAGATGGTTTTACACCATAATTCTACCAACCTTCAAAAGAGGAACTACTATCTATATTGCATAACATATTCCAAAACAGAGAGAAGAAAGGAATTTTCCCCAGTCTGTTCTATGAAGCAAATATCACCCCGATTCCAAAATCAGGAAAGGCCTCAACAACAACAATAATTTCAGCCAATATTATTAATGAATATCAATGCAAAAATATTCAATAAGATCATAGCAAACAGGATACAGTGACACATTAAAAAAGTTATACATCATGATCAAGTAGGCTTTATCCCAGGTATGCAAGTCTGGTTCAACATATGCAAATCCATAAATGTAATTCATCACATAAGTAAAATAAAAGCAAAGACCATGTAATTCTCTCAATTGACTCAGAAAAGGCTTTTGACAATATCCAGCATCCTTTTTTGATAAGAACACTTAAGAAAATAGGCTTAGCTGGGGCATTTCTTAAACTGACACAGACCATCTACAACAAACCCATAGCCAATATCATATTGAATGGAATAAAACTGAAAGCATTTCCACTCAGAACTGGAACTAGCCAAGGATTCCCCCCATTACCACTGCTCTTCAGCATAGTGCTAAAAGTCCTAGGTATTGCGATGAGGCAAGAAGAGAGTAAGGGAATTCAAATGGGGACAGAGAGGGGTCAAACTCTCACTCTTTACAGATGACATGATCGTTACCTTGAAAATCCCAGGGACTCAACTAGAAAACTCTTAGAAGTGATCAAGTAATATAGTAGTGTCTTGGGATACAAAATCAATGCTCACAAATCAGTAGCCTTCATATATGCCAATAATAGTCAAGCTGATAATAAAATCAGAGACATTTTACAGTAGCTCCAAAGAAGATGAAATATCTGGGAATATACCTAACAAAGGACATAAAAGATCTCTGTAAACTCTGAGAAAAGAAATAGCAAAAGACATTAACAAATGGAAGAGTATATAATGCTCATGGCTGGGAAGAATAAACATTGTTAAAATGTCCATAACATCCAAAATAAATCTACAGATTTAATTCAATCCTCATCAAAGCTTCAATGTCATACTTTGAAGAACTTGAAAAAATAGTACTTCATTTCATGTGGAAGTAGGAAAAAACCTGAAAAGCCAATACAATTTTTATAAATAAAAATTAATCTGTGAGGCATAATTTTATCAGACTTCAGGTTATACTACAGGTCTATAGTTATCAAAACAGCATGGTACTGGCACAAAAATAGAGATATATATCTATGGAATAGAATAGAGAAGATAGGTATGAACCCAGTCACATATCACCATTTGATCTTTGATAAACCAGACAAAGCATGCACTGGGGAAAAGAATCCCTATTAATAAATGGTGCTGGGAGAACTGGTTAGCCACATGCAGAAGATTGAAACTGGACCTATACCTCTTACCACTGACAAAAATTGACTCTCTCTGGATAAAAGATTTAAATTTAAGACACAAAACAATAAAAAGTCTAGAAGAGAATGTGGGGAAAGTGCTTGACAATATTGGCTTGGGAAAAGATTTTATGAAGAAGACCTTCCCTAGCAATTGCAACAACACTAAAAAATAAATAAATGGGATATGATTAAGGTAAAAAGCTTCCATAAAGCTAAGGATATCTCAACAAAAGCAAACATACAGTTTTAAGAATGGGAAGATATTTTTGCATGTTATGAATCTGACTAAAGGCTCATAACTAGAACCTATAAAGAATTCAAATTAACAGAATAGAGCAAACAACCAAATTTATAAGTGGGCAAAAGACTTGAACAGAAAATTCTCTGAAAATGACAGATGAATGGCCAAAAACACATGAAAAAATGCTCATAATTTTTTCATCAGACAGATGCAAATCAAAACCATTCTGAGATATCACCTAATTCCAGTGAGAGTAGCCCACATCACAAAGCCTCCAAGATGCAGAGGCTGGCATGGATGTGGGGAGAAGGGAACACTTTTATCCACCATTGCAAACTAATATAACCTTTGTGGAAAGAAGTATGGAGAATTCTTAAGAAACTGAAAGTCAATCTTTCATTTGATCCTGCAATTCCATTACTAGGTTTCTACTCAGAAGAACAAAAATCATTTTACCACAAAGACGTTGGATCAGAATGTTTATTGTATCTCAGTTCACAATTACCAAATCATGGAAGCAACCCAAATGCCCATCAACCCATGAATGGATTAACAAACTGTGTCTTATGTATACCATGGAATACTATTCAGTGATAAGAAAAGATGGAGACTTTACATCTTTTGTTTATCTGAATGGAATTGAAAACGGTTCTTCTTAGTAAAGTATCTCAAGAATAGAACCCCCCCCCAAGGTACTCAATACTAATATGAAATCAATATATAAGCAATTACTTGCTCACATAAATGACAAAACACAAATATAGTCCATCAAGGAGTAGGGAAAAGGAGGGGAGGGGAGGAGGTTATTGGCAGGAGGAATGTTGGTGTGAGTACCAAGGCTGCAGAAGGACAGCCTTGCAGCCTTCAGGGGTAAGCTCACTCCTGCAATGTTAAGGAAAGAGAGCAAGAAACAGACTACACAGCATGGGATGGTGCATAGCAAAGTTCATTATTTGTGGGTTTGATTTTTATACACTTATAGCCACGTACACACTTAATCTATCATCTGTTAGTTTCACCATTATCTCATTTTACCTATCTGAAATTAACTTGTAAGGAAATATCCTGTTACCACATCAACACAATCACTTCTGCAGTAAACATCCTTTTCTACACACTGACTAATCTCTTGGGCAGGTATCTAAATAAAGATCACAAAGAAGAAAGCAACCACAGGGGAACAGAGTTAATGGAAGAGTAACATCAAGTGTTCACTCAGTTTACTCAGCATGAAGTAACGACTGTATCTCTCCTCAGGGCAGAGCACCTATAGACCTCTGACAATAACTTTTTAACATATGTCAACCCTCTGGCCCATATCTCTGAGGAAGGGCGGCATGCCCTTTGGCCTCAGGCTTAATGGGGTGCACAACTTCAGATAATTGGCCTGTGGAATTTTAACTCCAGGCAAGTTAACTCTGTGCATGCCTCAGGGGGGCCCAGGTCCCTTAAGCCTCTGTAAGAATAGCAAGCCGTTTTAAACTCACACTGAGTTCACTTTGTGTGGTTGATGTAGCATATGTTTATTTCTAAATATTATCCTACAGAGAAGGGAGAGTGATTGGTGGGATCTTATCTATTGTGCACAATGTGAGGGTGTTCAGCATGCCCCCTGGGTGAAGGACTCAACTACAACTTGAATTTTATCTTAGAAGTGAAAAGAATGTAATCTAAAAATTTGTACTCTCATCTTAATTTGAAATAGAAAATAATTTTGGTACCAATGTATCATTTTATACTTATAATATGTAAAGGTCTTTTTCCTATAGAAAAAGACTGAAAAGGGAAAAAACCCAATAAAGGTTTTTATATTGCTAGACACAATATAGAAAATATCCTGGAGATATTTCAGTCAAGGAGAAAGAATCAAGGGATGTTTATACACCAACTCCCCATTTGTCACTGGTTGGAGGCACTTTTGCAGGGCATTGTCTCTAGTACTTCAAGCTTGTTCTATTCACTCATCATGCCAAAAATCCACACCGAATGCTGAGACAATTCCATTTTAGTAATATGTCAGGTACTCACTGTCATCTTCATGGAGAGAGGGACAGGGCAGTGAAGGCATCTGTCAACCTTCTTTGTCCCTTCCTTGGGTCGGTGAGTTGAGTAATTTAGCATTTCTTGTGCTTTGCTTGCAGCCTTTCTGGGGCTAATCTTGTTGCAAGGTGCTGGGTTTCCAAGGTGCTGTGATATAAGCCTGAGGCCTTCTCTCCTGTTTTGTGGGGGTGTTAAATTCTAAACCTCTAGTCAGTGCCAGGTTGAACCTCCTCAGGGCTGCTGTGCCATCAGCACACATGACTACCACTCTGTTTTTCATCTTCCTCTTTGCTTCTAGCATCTGAGGATTTCTTTTTATTTTTCATTGCTGTTTTATTATTTTCCTGGAGTTGGAAGACAACTCTCTCTTTTGAATAACTACATGGTATGTAGTGGGATGGATGTACATTTATTCCAACAGTTCACTCAATGATGACATTTGTTTATTTGTGTCTAGATTTTTGTTTATTTTTGTACTATAAACATGGTTGTTATTAACTTCCCTTTCTTTTTAGTAGTGTTTTATCTATGAGATAAAGCCCCAGAAATGATACATTACAGAAGTTTTAATAAATTCTTTACTGCATTTCAAAAGGGCTATAACGATTTATATTTCCACCAGCAATGCATCTTGGTAAAAAGATTTATTGGTCTCATAAATACAAGTCAGAAATTAAAGTTTCTTCTTGGAGCATTAATATCTTAATTCCCTAGCTTCCTAGTAAAAAAAAAATTGTCATTCATTTAAAAAGAAAATAAATTGTATAATGATAATAAAATTAAAGTGCAAGGACTGAACAATAAATCTGCAAACTTTATGTCTGGCAAACTAGGAAAGTTCAGAATAAATGAGGTATCCCTTATACCTGGACCAAGGAAAAAGAAGAAATATATCTTCATTTCCAATGAAAACTAACTTCGTCCATGGATAGTTATTAGTTTTCAGGTCTTTGGGTAATGAAGGGTCATTCAGGTGCTTGGTATGGATCCTTGGGGAAACATATCTTGGGGTCTCAGCTGCCTGGAGACATCAGCATGGTAATTTGAACATGCTCACTGAATCAGATGAAATCACTGCTTTCTTGGAATTTGATAAATGTTTACACACTTTCTTAAGATGTGTAGTGTCAAGGTTTTCTTGAGGATGCTTGAGCTCACAGGTTTCTGGCACTGTTGAATGACTAGAAAGCTTCTCTAAAACCAGCCTAGTTTATCTCTGTTAAGATGAGTTTCTATTTCTGACATGTTCTAAATAACAAATGTCTTCTAACCTCTACTTGGCCATGATGTGCATTTGCAATCTTTCTATGTAAACCGAGAAACTTTCAGATAAAAAAGACCAGCTTTGATGATAGTACGATTTTTTTCCATTAATGTAAATTTATCATAAAATGTATTTCTTTCTATAAAAAAGATACTGGAAGAAATTTAACTAACTAAAATATTGCTAGTTAAATCTTTTAAATTCAGAATTTATAATTATAAAAGCAGTACTTTCACTAATTTTTTCTTATTTATAGGTAAAAGTTTATCTAAAATATCAATAATAGAATGATTATAAAGATAATATTTAAAACTAGCAGAAAAGCATGGCACCTGTGGCTCAGTGGGTAGGACACCGGCCCCATATACCGAGGGTGGTGGGTTGGAACCCAGCCCCTGCCAAACTGCAACAAAACATAGCCGGGTGTTGTGGCAGGCGCCTATAGTCTCAGCTACTCAGGGGGCTGAGGCAAGAGAATCGCCTAAGCCCAGGAGTTGGAGGTTGCTGTGAGCTGTGATGCCATGGCACTCTATCAAGGGTGATAAAGTGAGACTGTGTCTAAAATAAATAAATAAATAAATAAATAAAAATAAAGTAAAACTAGCAGAAAAAATAATTTTCAAGTACTGAATGAGCAGTATTTAATATATATATATGTATAACTGAAATCCTAATGAGAAACTTTATCAATATTTTCTAGATAATAGTAAACCTCTTTTGAGTTTTTGTAGGCATATTAAAGTTTAAGAAAAACAGTTTTTTAAATGTGTACATTCTATCTTATTAGTTAAAATTGACTTTTTATTAATCCTAATAAATTATGTGTGAAATTTTATTTACTTCTATTTATTTATTTACTGTTTGGAAATTGTCAGAAGTGAATTTTGACTGTCAGAAAAATGCTTTGTCATTTTGTCAGGGCATAGTGAAGTGAGACAGGCATTTACTAGGGTCTTAGGTATTGCAACTCAGGAGATACAGAAGCCAAAATGTCTTCCAAAGAGTGGATGATAAATAGTAAGGCTGATTACACAAATTGTTCTGAAAGATTTATCATTGGTGGAGACAGCTGGCCCACTCTCTGAGTTTGTATTTTATTGGTTCATAGTTTATTGGTTCAGAAATTGCAGCAACAATGAAATTCAGCTGTTTTCTAATATGTAGCAGTCGTGATGGTTTGAGATTGAAGGTAAGTTTCTGTTTTTTTTTTGTTTTTTTTTTTTTTTTAAACAAGGTCACAGGTTATGCAGGTAGTCATTCTTAGAATGACTTCTGGATTCCATTTTAGAGCTCTGAAACAGAGTGATGTCATTTTTACGTATCACATTTCACAATATAGAGTTCTTAATAATTCATTCTGTCACTGTTTTAAGGGTAGAGGAAAAAGGGAGATTTAGTCAGGAGGTGAATCTTGTGAAGATAATTTTCAACTTAATGATGATTTGACTTAAGATTTTTTTGACATTATTATGATATGAAAATGATATGGGTTCAGTTGAAACTATACTTTAAATATGTATTACAACCATTATGCTTTTCACTTTCTGTATATTATTCTATAAAGTACATGAGATATTCAATGCTTTTATCATTAAATCAGCATTGTGAAAAATGATTTTCTTTACTATAGGCTAATGTAAGTATTCTGAGAATGTTCAGGGCAGTCTAGGTTAAGCTATGATATTCAGTAGCTTACATGTATTACATGTATTTTCAATATAATATTTTTAATTTATTATGCATTTATCAGGGTGTAATACTACTGTAGATTGAGAAGCATTTACTTCCTCTTGAAAAGATTATGTAGCCAACTCTGGTTTTCGAGAGTGTAGGGTAGGAGAGGAGGTGAAGTGAAATGATTTTTAGTTTGTGGAGATTACCCTCCAAAGGGTTTTCTTAACTCATTTGCCTCGATTCAGTCAAATTCAGACTAACTAGGGACATTTCTTCTTTTCATTAGCAAACACGCTCTCTATCAACTCAACTTCTTTAGCAATTATTCTTTTGTGTATTTCTCAGCATGTCTCATAGTGAATTATCATAACTCTTTGTGTATACTCTTTGAGACTAGCAAATCTGAATTAAATATTATTGTACTCACTGATTCTAAAAACCAATGTAATTAGCATAAGCTTTTGCACATAGTAAAATATAAATGAATGCTAATTAAAATTACCTAGGTTATATGTCATGGGGGATGGCAACGTGGAGTGAATTGCTAATGTGAAAAAAATAACTCTGGCATAAATCTCCAGAATAAGTATATCCATTTTACATAGGTTATAAATTGCACATCTCATAGTAAATTACATAACTAAGACAGTGACACCTGCACAATACCTGAATATGATAAGGGAGTGAAATGTGTAGATATGTGTACTTTACCCACCTGATTAACTGTGGTATTAATTTCATTAGTTATTGTACTAACATTTGGGAGTCAAGTAACAAGTACATCCTGCCTTACTTTGGACATATTTGTGGGAGAGGCAATATTGAGCAGATAGTCATACATGAATGGAACATGTGCTTTGAAGGAATGTTAATGGAGTTTTAATAATATATGAAAAAAAGACCTTGATTTCATTTTAAATAGGAGGGCTAATAAGTTTCCCTTAATAGTATGTGAAACCAAGACCTGAGGTTGGATAGAAATAGACTAGATGGACAGGATTTCAGTGGATGGGCATGTCGGTCAGATATAGAGGAGAAGAATGTTTCTGGCGAAAGAACAATCTGGGCAAAGATCCAGGAGCAGGGAGACATAAGACTCAAGGGGAAACTGAAGGAAGGTTCCCAACAGGCCAAGGGTCAGTGTGATGGAAGATAAGATCATATAGTGCAGGCAAGAGCCAGGCCAACTAGTGTCATTATTTTTATTTTCTACTAATTTATGATTGCCAAATACTTTGACATTTTCAAAGCATGTTCACATGAACTTATTTATTTATCTCACTTCACTCATGTGATATAAGTGGGCAGGATGGATGCCTACAGTTGACAGAATCAGAAATTCAAGTGATAGTCTAAGGCTTCATGAACAGTTAAAGAAGGAAGCTGTAAAGCAAATACGGTTGACCCTTGAACAAGATAGGTTTGAACTATGCAGGCTCACTTGTGAGCAAATTTTCTTCCATCTCTGCTATCCCCTCCTCTTCCTCCTCCTCCTCCTTAGCCTACTCCTTGTGAAGATTATGAGGATGAAGACCGTTATGAATATCCACTCTCTCTTAATGAATAATAAATGTATTTGTTCTTCCTCATGATTTTCTTCTTGACATTTTCCTTTCTCTTACTTTATTGTGAAATATGTTAATTGTGTACAAAATATGTGTTGACTCTTTATGTTATTGGTATGGCTTCTGGTCAAAAGCAGACTGCTATTAATTACATTTTTTGGAAGTCAAAAGCTATGTACAGATTTTTGGTTCTACAGGGGGTAAGGGGCAGTTTCCCAAACCCCCTGCATTATTCAAGGGTCAACTGTAATCTGAGTTCTGGTCCCATGCATTTTCTCCAAGGTATGGTAAATATATTTTGCTGACAGGATCCATTCTTTTTGTCCTTGACCATGGTCTTGATAGTTGCACCTGCATGATATATTTCCCGGTGAACAAGCAAAGGTACAATGTAAAAACTTTGTATTACTCATAGGGAAGGGATTTAAAGCAACAACACTGGGTGGGCAGATGCAGATTATAATATATGAATGAAAGCTGTAAGAAATTTCTGTGCTGCCCAGGAGTAATCACTTTGTAAGTAACCTCTAATAAACTCATCTGACTCATCAACTGGTCTTGTTTAAATCATTTTTTTGGTCTCTCAGTTCCCTTACCTTTTGGGGAGGGGGATGGTTTTCTCAATCTATCCTGGGATTTTTGTGAAACAATATGTCACCTGGATATGAGAAATATTTAAACTATTCTAGTGAGGCTGTTGTGGGCCCTGGTAAAAATGAGGTGGGATTTTTGTTCATCTAAGATTATAGAATTTTTTATCCACCTAGCATATGTGTCTGCCTATATACTGAATCCTGTTGAAGTCCATATGTTGTAACACAAAATAAAGACAATATTTTTCTTTATGGCTCTCATCGAATATTTTTATCTTTAAAAGAAAGAGTTTGTATACAAACACTGTAAAATTTCTGAGGAAGATGTAACTTTGTTCTGTGTTGCTGTAGTCTAAAAGTCATGTTTATCAGGAAATCCAATAAATTCAGGGCATGTAGTGTTTGTATTATAAAACTAAAAATCAATGCAGAGGAAGATAGCTATGATTTCTTGGTAGGAGACACCGAGGAAAAAAATCAACTGAAGAATCGTAGAGAACTACATAACAATAACAAAGTATTAATCTTCTGTGAAAGATGCTATTGATACTTATTCTTTAGACATTTAGGGAGTGCCTCTTATGTGCCATCCACCACTCTAGGATACACAAAATGCACAACAAAGTGGCCTAGGATCTCTGAGGATGCATTACAGGAAGGACATTGTCAACAGATGGGCCTCTGGAAATAATGCCCAAGAGAGATTCATATGCTAGTGATTTAATGCAGTGCTTTCTAGAGAACTTACAAGGGAGTGAGGGAAGCAGGAGAGAGAAGCTAACCCAAGAGGTATTTTTAGTGATATCTAGCCTCCTCCTGATCCTTTGGGGGAAGTCTCACTTAGGAAACTGGTACTGTAAAGGGAGTTGGGCTTTTGTGCTTTACACACAGGAGAGTCATTGGCTACTGGATGTGATGGAGAGTAGTTCCGTAACCTCCCATGTGCTTCCAAAATAAGGCTGCTTCCATGGCCCAGGCCATGTCCCTAGAGAAGGTGGTAGATGAAATCTGCTAGAGGAAACATATACAATAATTAGTAAAATGATTCTAAAGACCTAGGCATGACACTAACAGTGTATGCTATTTGCAGGTGACAAAAAAGCAGGAAAGAAGTTGTAGATGTACATAAAAAACTCTTTGGTTTAGATGTGAGAAAAGAGGGCAGCAGGGAAATGCATTCTGTCCAATTAGAGTTGGTGATGGCATAGCAAGGAATGATGAGGAATTGAGTCTAATAATGCATCAACCACAGTGCCATGCCTACACACAAGCAGTCCTAGTGACCACCCTTTGAAGGTGCTAGTTTTGAAAGGAAGTGATCCAGCTGATCGCTAAGTTTACTTTCAGCTGTTTAGCTTTATGATGTGGCGAAAACATATCCCTAACTGTTTTTCTACAAACCAGTTACCAAAATTTTTAACTGGCACAATTTATGAATAGTATTCTAGAATTAATAATGATATTCACAATTTGAATGAAATGATAAAAGGTGTATCTTTAACTGTTAGCCATACTAAATTTTCCTGGACTCTTTTTTTTTTTTTTTTTTTAATTTGAGACAGAGTCTTATTATGTTGCCCGTGGTAGAGTGCTGTGCCATCACAGCTCACAGCAACCTCAAACTCTTGGGCTTAAGTGATTCTCTTCCCTCAGCCTCCCAAGTTGCTTGGACTACAGGCACCCACCACAACACCCAGCTATGTTTGGTTGTAGTTGTCATTGTTGTTTAGCAGGCCCCGGGCTGGGCTTGAACCCACCAACCTCATTGTATGTGGCCGATGCCCTACTCACTGAGCTATGGGTGATGAGCCACTTTCCTGGACTCTTTACTCATCAAATTGTTTAATAAATTCTATAGTCTCCAGGGGGAGGTAAATGCATTTAGGAAAAAGCTAAGAACCATGTAGAAAGGAGTTGGGTATCATTAAATATGATGGATATTGAATTAGTTTTTCAAGGTGAGTAAACTTTTTGCTGTAACCAAGTACCTTTAGAAGTTACCAAATTTCTCTGTCTTGTGCAGATTTTTTCCTACAGAAAGGAAGTTACAGTTTCTAATCCCTCCTATATTCTGACTTCCCCATTTGGCTAGTGCACATGGTCCTTAACTCACTGGTCACGGGGTGGCACCAGTCCATTGCATCAGTAGCAATGATGAGAAGCCCCTCATCATTGCTACTATCACTGCCTGAGCACTGCCTCTTGTCAGATCAGGGGTGGCATTAGATTCTCAGAGGCTCAAGCCCTGCTGCAAACTGCATGTGAGGGATCTGGGTTGAGTGCTCCTTGTGAGAATGTAATGCCTGATGATCTGAGGTGGAACTGAAGAGGTGATGCTAGCACTGGGACCATCTAGTTGCAGGAAAATGAGCTCTAGGCTCCCTCCAATTCTGCATTATGGTGAAATGTATAATTATTTCTTTATGTACTGTATTACGATGTAATAACAATAGAAATAGAGTGCACAATGAAATGTCATGTGTTCAGATTGTCCTGAAACTATCCCACACCACTCTGGTCTGTGGAAAAATTGTCTTCCATGAAACCATTCCCTGGTGCCAAAAAGGTAGGGGACTGCTGGGCTAGTGGCTTCCCAAACAGAGGCGATTGTTTTGGAGTCAGCAGCTGGGCCTGTGGCTTCGTAGTTTGGTAAGGGCTGTTCTGAACTTTCTGGGAGCGGCAACTCTTGGCGGCCCAGTCCTGTGATGTGGCTGTGTGAGTCCATCCTGAAAGATAAGCCCCCTCTATCATTTCAGTCACCCAATAACTCTATAAATGGTTCAGCACCTTTTCTGTTTAAATCAGCTAAAGCACTTTGTTAATTGAACCCTGACTGATAAACCTTTAAATGGAAATGTAATGATTACTGGATGCAGAGTGTAGAGGTTGTTTTGTAACACATGGAGTTGAAAAACAATTTTTCTCTTTGAGAGTTAAATATTAATATATATATTGGGTTTTAGATGTCTGGTAAAAATGTGTTATTAAAAAATTTACTGACAAAATATTATTCAAAAAATTTCTCATATTCAAATTATTTGCAAAAGTATAGATTTCCTTAAAATATTTATTGTTTTTAATATCTTTGCAAAAATAACATTCACATTAGAGAATCTTTGGAAAAGTAGTTTCACTTTAAATCTGCATTTTACTCCAGTCAGGCCCAATCTTGCCTTTGCAAACTCTCCATTTTGTAGAGACAGACTATCAATTAACCTACTTCTGTGGCATAGCATGAAAACCAACCAGTGGTTTTTTTTAAACAACGTGGAAAATTTTCTCTTGCTAGCTACTTTTCTAGTGACTTGATAACTTTAAATTCTGCATATAGCCAAAGGCTTAGTATTTCTGTTTCTTTGTAAAAATTAATTCGTATACTAAGGTTTCTTTCCCCCATGGCAGTATATCATATCTCAGCCTTGACAATTAAATTCAGAAAGGGACATTGTAACTTGCTAGTGAATTATTTATTTCCACTGAGTCACTCATAGTATTGTATTGTCAGTAATATGATGAAAATAATTCCTGAGAGAGTACTTTTAATATGCTATAAATGTCAATGTTATTTTACAATGGATAATTTGATTTTCAAACAAAGCAAAGCTTTAAGCAAAGGCTTTCTTAGTTTAATGAAATAGGGCAATGGGTTGAAGATACATTTTTTAGCTTCCTTGATTAAAGGTTAAGGAATTATTTGCAGTCTTCAAATGTGACATACCAAATGTCCTTAGAGAATGCCACATACAATTACAATAACAAAAATGTGTCAGTCTGTTTTGTGCGATATGGCCAGTGAGTTGATTCCATTACAGAAGCATAAGGTTTCTTATCTCTTGGGGCGATGATCCGCTTTTATTTATACTGCAGATCTTCAAAAATTGACTTTCTCCACTTTTCTGAAGGGTTTTCAAAAGTCACTCACCCAACTAAGAAACAGAATTTCTCCCGTTCTCTGATACATGGAAGTAACTTGCCTGAAAGCATAAGTATTGTTACATGGTTAATATCACCCAGGAAATAAACATGGTGCCTCAAGCATTGAGTCCAAGGCCATGTCTATGGGGCGACTGATGTAATTACTGATGTTGTGTATCACACAACAGATTTATTTGCAGTGTTTGGGGATAGATCATGATAATTAATGCACTAGACGGGTGGGCTATTGTATGGTCAAAGCCAAAGCAATTAGCAAATGCCATTTTTATCAAATTATTTTGTTCATGATTTACATATCAATTTAGTGTTCACTAGTAAAGATTTTGAAAGACAGGCTATTTTTGTTGTCTTTGGCCTCTTAATATAATTGATTTATATCAATGTTGACTCAGGGAAATAATAAACTTTATGAATTAAATATTGCTTTCTTTATAGCAATGATGATAATAATTATATTAAAGAAAATCCCATTTCAATTAGGCGGAATATTTTAACCTTTTCAAGATACATTTGTGGTTTTCTTTCTCATTTTCTCTCTATAATAACTCTGTAAGATAGGACAAGGTCTTGTTATTTCTATGACAGAGATGAAAAAAGTGAAGTCTGGCATGATTTACTCAAGACTGAGAAGTTCTGTGACAGAAAAATGAGAAGGAGAAATAACTTAAAGGAATGAATTTTTGAAGGTTACTTCTCTATC
The DNA here is from genome assembly GCA_963574355.1 of Loris lydekkerianus. Lineage (NCBI taxonomy): Eukaryota > Metazoa > Chordata > Mammalia > Primates > Lorisidae > Loris > Loris lydekkerianus. The sequence continues at coordinate 1,790 of CAUYPK010025676.1, read as the reverse complement.
TGCTGGTTAACGAGTAAATACTCTGCTACAGAATTTTAATTCACTGAGACAGAAAACAAGGTACTGTAATACATATTAAGGAAATGATAGTATCTCTATATGCATAGGCAACTTAACTAAAACCTCATATTTAAAAGCACCTCTTAGGCATGTTCATATACAAGAGTGATTGCCCAGAAGTATAATATAAGAAGTATCCATGTTCTAGTGGAATCTTTTTCCATGTACTTATGCTCCAAGATTATGCCTCCCTGGGAAGGGGCTGTGATTCAGCCAGTGTGCTGCGGTTGCTGGTGGGAGCTTGCCATTTGGTAACAGGTGATTGAGAACCAAATAAGTATTGCAAACCAGGAATGTACATCAGTTGATGAATTCCACACCTGGCTGCTAAGCAGAACCAAGTGATTCTGCAGACTAGAGATTTCTGAGCATCCCTGGAACACACATGTGGCTTATTATCTAAGTCAGGGTAGTACTATTATGATATTTCAGTTACATTGCCGTTTAAATCAGAAATCTCTGTAGACTTCCTAAAGAAGGATCAACAGTTAAAGGATCAGGAGGGGCTCAACAAAGCGTCTCAATTTGATGACTGAACTTTTGTTCTCAGCTTTGAGGCTTTGTACTTTCGGAAAACACTGATTCTGATTCATCCTCTGGTTCTTAAGATTTTAAGTCGGCTTTACTTTGACATCTCACCACGCCAGCTCCATCCCCAGATCCAGACCCTAGGACTGTCTGACTTAGCTAGACCACCTTTGGCTTCATTGTGGGTGGGGAGAAGGTTTTTAGGGTCATTCTTAGTCATACATGCAGGGCCCTTGGATATGCTGACAGGTCTAGAACCTGAAACTTTGATTTGTCCACTGGTAGGAGGTGATGTCACCCAGTTATGCAGATATAACAGGTACATTTGCCTAGGGGCAGTGGTCCAATCATCAGTAGCAGGATGTTACCATTTTCTCTGATCATGCTCATCATCCTTGCCCATGTCACTTGTACATATAATTGTTTTTTAAGTTTTGATTATCATGAAGATCTTTTTGTCTTAATTTTAAATCTATAATTTAAGATACGTTCTTCGTATATTTATATCTTTCTCTTGAGGGTGACACTTTTTAGCTGCATGGGGTTTTATTCAAGAAGTGTTCCGTAATATTGCACACCAATGTTGTTCCCCTTCCCCTTTTTTAAACAGTCAGAGTTAACACCACAGTTAAGTCTGGGTGATTATAACATGCACTAAGAAGAATCACAACATTGATGGCCGCCCAGGGAACAATGTGGCCAATGCTAGATTATATTGTAGTTAACACTTTTCTAAAATACTTCTTTTGTTTAATTTAGTATAAACATGGAAAAGTAAGTTAACAGAAGAAATTCTGTGGTACCATAATAACAAAGTTTGCTGACTGAAAATATGAAAATACGATTTAGTCAATTGGTTTTGTTTTTTTTTTTCCACTCAAAATTGAAACAAAAATGAAAATGGGTTATTTAAATCAAATTTTGTCTTATGCAGAGACATACAGATTGAGAAAAGGTCATGGGGCTTAAGTAAGATAAAGTAATAAAATAAGAGGAAATCCTAGAGCTGAAGGGCAATCATTTAGTTGTTGAATAGAATAGGCCCTAAATAACCCCCCCCCCCCCCCACACACACACACACAGTGAACTCAGAAGCAAAGAAAATATCCTTAACATTTTGGTCCTAACTTTGCACAGTACAGAAGAATTCTCTAAGAAAAATAATGTCTATGGTGTTTTCTTTTGTCTTTGTTCTTCTTTTC
>CAUYPK010025673.1:0-42195 GCA_963574355.1 Loris lydekkerianus | reverse complement strand
GCTTGAAAGGTTTCAGCAGAGAGATCTGCAGTTATTCTGATATTCTTCCCCTTGTAGGTAATGGTTTTCTTTCGTCTGGCAGCTTTCAGAATTTTCTCCTTCATATTAACTTTAGTGAAATTGATTATGATGTGTCGGGGGGATGTCTTATTCGGGTTGAGTCATGCTGGAGTCCTGAAACTGTCTGCTATCTGAATTTCGGAATCTCTTGGCGTGTCTGGAAAGTTTTCTTTCATAATCTCATGGAGAAGAGACTCTGTGCCTTCTGAAGCCACTTTATCACTTTCAGGGATTCCTATAAGACGAATATTGGTTTTCTTCTAATTATCCCAGAGCTCTCTGTGAGTGTGGTCTGTTTTTGCTCTCCATTTCTCTTCTTCTTTGCGGGTTTGGGAGAATTCGAAAGCTTTGTCTTCAATGTCATAAATCCTTTCTTCTGCTTGCTCCATTCTGTTACTGAGGGATTCTACTGTGTTTCTCAGATCTTTGAGGGGTGCAAATTCTTGTCTCAATGTGTCAAAATCTTTGGTCATTTGGTCTTTGAATCCATTGAATTCTTGAGATAACTTTTGGAATTCTAATTCAATCTTATTTGCTATCCAGATCCTGAATTCAATTTTTGATATCTCAGCTATTTGTTTGTGTGTGGGGTCTTGTGCTGTTTCTGCCCCATTGATCCTTGGGGGAGTTGATCTACCCTGATTGTTCATATTGCCCGAGAGTTTCTGTTGATTTCGCCTCATGATTGCTTTTCACCGTTGCCTCTGGCTGTCCAGAGTTGAGGAGGTGTCTCTCCAAGATTAGACCCCAGTGGGATCACTCTATTTTTGCTGAATCTTTGTAGGGAGGTACCCTGTAAAGTTCTTCTGGGGCTGCTCCACCTACATACTTCTGGTTGTGGAAGCAGCTCCGGTGTGTGACACACCCGGATCCAGCAACAGGGCTGGGGGTGGTGCACACAGTTCTGGGAGTGCCTGGCGCTCAGTGACTTTGGCACAGAGAGCCCAAAGCTCCAGCAGTCTCTGGCCAGGAGAAGCGCTCCACACAAAGGAAGGGAGGGCTCCAGAGGGCACGCAGCTACCAGAGTCCCTGGCCAGATGAATGGGCTAGTGTGGAGGCTGGGAGGACACAGGAGTGAGGATGCAGGGTTGCGTGGTTCTTGCAATTCCTGTCAGGGAATGCAGAGGCCCGGTGGGTGCGGGTCACCGGTCGGGGGTCACTGCACAGCTCTTATGGTGGTCTGGGCAGCGCCAAGCCCAGGAGTTTGAGATTTCTATGAGCTGTGACGTCACGGCACTCTACCCAGGGCAACAGCCCAAGGTGCCAGTGTGCCAAAACTCTCACTCTGCCCCTAAGGATTAAGGCTGTAAGGCAGCTCAGCCCCTGCCTTTAGGCTGCTCAGTCACTAGGTTACTTTGTCCCACCCAATCCTTGCTCTTGGACCCTGAGGGCGGGGCTTGCCGGGCAGTTTTTTCCCAATGACTTCCTGCACCTAGCTCAGTGCCTCAGTCTGGGGCCCCAGACAATGCCCAAAGTTTTCCACACTCTTGCTCAAGCTCTCCCCAAGGCAGTTCAACTGAGTGCCAAGTCCAAGAACACCAAAACAGTTCACAGGTAAGGCCTTTCCGGTTTGAAGTCTCACTGCTGCTTGTACTTACAGTTGCTGGGGTGATAAGGTCAATCGAATACATGGAACCCCTTGCCAGTTTTCCACTGTTTTTGTCATCCTCTTGGGGTCCAGAAGTCCTTTGCTGGCTCCCTATAGGCAGATCCCACCGGCCAGAGATGCCTTGAGTCTTGTCTCCCAGACTTGCTGTGCCCAGTTGCAGGGAAGCTGTTACTTGGCCACCATCTTTAATCTGATCTCAAGGAGGTTGTCTTGACCTATCTTACTATCCAAGTGATTCAGTTACTATCCAAGTGACCTCTCCCAGTTACTCTCTAGCCCATCATTTTTCCCCCCCCCATCATCTTATTTCTTTTTCTTTCACAATACTCACCACATCATGCATTGGGTGCCAAGTTCCATCACAGGGCACTGTGAGAGCAGGATTTCTGGTGCCTGGCATGGTGCTTGACATGTAGCAAAATGTCAACAAATATTAATTGACTAACATTGAAGGTGCTAATGGGCTGGGCAACATAAGAGCTTAGGAAATAATGTGACTAATTCTCCATAGAAAGTGGAGCTTTCAATGAAGATGTGCTGTGGGCCAGGCTCAAAGCATCAAGTAGGAGTTCTCTAGATTAACAAGAGTAGAAAAGCAGGCTCAGGGTAGAGGAGGTAGAGGATTGATAGACTGGGGAATACAATGCATTAAAGCTACAAAGAATGACTGAACTTGCCACAGAGGAGCAAAATTACTGCAAGAGATAGTGAAACTTCCAGGGAATTCCCAGCGTAGTTATTGCCTTATTAATAGGGTGATGGAGGAAAGACTGCAGGATAATCCCAAATCACAATGAAAACCAAACAAGAACCAACTATTCAATTTATGCAAGTGATTCCTGGTTAAATCATAGACTCCTGGGAACACTCAGTAGAGTGTAATAAGTGATATTTTCTGGACCCAGGGTGTTGGAAGGAGAGGAGCCCTCACAGAAGATTAGGGTCTCACCTCCTCCCTCTGCAAACAAAGAGTCTGTTATAAACTTCCTCTTCCCTCCCCTGTTGGGTCTGTGATCAGTCCTTACTTAGCTCTTACCTACTTAGCAATTCCCAGTGAAGATGAGAGCATGTCCTGAGTCCTGCCTCCACAGTAACCTGGTTAATTTGAAAACTGGCTGGTCTTAGATAACTCAATATTGAAACTAGGTGCAATATTCTCTGGGTACAGGCAGAGAAAGACAGGAACTGAACATACAAGGAGACATGAAGATGAATGACATTTTATTCTTACGTCTGTGGAAAGACTAGATATGACAAAAGATTGCTCTGGCCAAAGTGCAGGGTATGGGTTGAAGGAAAAAGAGCCCATGGGCAGGAAAACTGAGAAATGAAATGTGGGAAGAAAGGCTGGATTTTTGAGGCATATTTGGGAGGTTTTAATGAATGTTTGGTTGATCACTGGCTGTGACAAATAGAGATGAGGGAGGAATTTGGAGTGATACCCAGATATTAAGCTTGTATCACTGGATGAATTTTGTCATTAATCAACATAGGACATCATTGAAAGAAGAAGTGGACTTAGGAAACTTCAAAGACTTCCTTCGTTTTCACAATCACTGCCAATGTTTCTCCACCTTCTGGTGGCGAATAGCATTATTTGCTCACAAAGATCTGTACTTTTCCCACTCTTCTCATGCTTCCCAGTAGAGGGAGCACACTCTCTGCTCTGTTGTCACGGGGCTTGGCAGCCATGGCACCTGTTTAGACCAATGGAATGGAGCAGATGTGACAACCGCGGTATCCAAGCAGGAATTAGAAACGCATTCCTATGGTTTGGTTCTGCCTTCTAGAGTCCCCATCACCTGTCATGAGTATAACATGCCCCTAAGAGTGGCTGTTCCTTGACAAGACAAGTGAAGTGAGCCCACTTGTCCAGGAGAGCCATATAAGCTGTGATATAAGCTAGAAACTTGCACTGCTGGGATTTGGGTCATTGATTGCTGCAGCAAAAGCTAACTGTGACACCTCCAGAGTCTCAGTACCCCACAAGAACAGACTTACCCTCTCTAGTTCCTAATTCTCTCTTTGGTGAAGTTAAACTAAATGACCCCAACCTCTGTAACAGTTGTTCTTGTAAAGACCACATCCACTGCTCTATAATATCTGTTTGGAGGTTCAAGCATTTTTTGTTTCCTTCCAAAGACAGAGGTTAATAAGGCAACTTTAACTTACCAGACTCCAGCCTGACAGTTAATGGTACCAAATTGGGACAAGATCAGAGTGCAGAGACCTGGGATGATTTAAGCTGCTGCTGCAGAACTTCTATTCTAAAGACCCTGAGATTTAAAAAAAAAAAAATCTATAAAGCACAAACCTGCCGCATTCAGCTGCTTCAGTTATTTATATGAGCATTTCCCGATTCAAATTGCATGCTCAAATCAAATTTCCCTGGTTTATGCCTTCTTCAGCAATTACTTAAAGGCAGTTTACCTCCCTCCAGAGGAACATAGCAGAAAGGCCTATACACAAAATCTCGTTGACTCAGGGAGAGATAAAGGAACTCCAGGCCTGGTGCTGCAGAAGTCACTTTGTCCACGGAAGTGAACACTGAGGGGCCTCCTGGCCAGTTTTCAGCCCTGCATTTTTTAAGGAAGAGGGTGAGGGTCATGGAAATTTAAGGAGTAGGTAGACCTTTGGCGGCAGGGAGGAAGAAACCACCATCTCTTCATGGAGTTGCTTTGGTGGGGGTGCAATGGTTGGATGTGGTTCTTTCCTTTCAAATCTCATATGGAAATTTCATCCCTAATGTGGCCATGTTGGGAAGTGGGGCCTAGCGGAAGGTGTTTGGGCCTTGGGGGTGGAGCCCTCATAAATAGATTAGCACCCTCTATTAGAGTTGTTGGTTTTTTGCTCTCCCAAGAATGATTAGTTCACAGGAGATTTGTTGACACGAGTCTGGCTCCCTCAGTTTCTCTTGCATTCTTTTCTGCGATATGTTCTGTTTGCTCCTGCCCACTCCCCTCCTGAATTTGCTGAGTCGAAGCAGCCTAAGACCCTCACGAGTTGCTAATGTCCAATCTTGGCCCTTTTACCTGCCAGAATGGTGAGCCAAATAACACTTTTCTTCTTTATAAATTACCCTGTCTCCGACAATTCTTTTGCAGCAACACAGAACAGACCAGGATGGGGGAAAGCAAACCAACAGCTAGAAGTTCCTGGGTCCTTGAAGATTTACCTTAAACAAGGCAAGCCTTCCACAAAAGCATGGAATAGGCAAAAGCTACCCTCAGTGTACCATCAACTTTCCCTCAATTCACTTTTCCTCCATTTGGGGGAATTTCATCATCTATCACTACAAAATGTTTCATGTGTTCACTGATTTTTCTCATTGATTAGTTTCCCTTAGTCACTAATTCTCCTTTGCATTCCTTTCTTCATTCAGTTGTTCACCCTGATGCTTTTAACTTGCTTTGTCTGCCTGAAAATCTAGAGGTTTTTCTTTTAGTAACAGCACCCTGGCTTGTTTGGGAAGATAGTTCTCCACTGTTTGGTAGGGGTGAAGGCACCCCACCCTTCATCTCCTCCATATGGGAGTCAGACACACAGCACAGACCTGAATAATCAGAATAAACACAGCATTGCCTGGCCATAATGATTGGCTTGAGGTTGGATGGACATGTGTCCCAAGCCTAACCCAGTGAACCCTCCCTGGGACTTGTGCTGGAATTATCAGGAAAAAAGAAAAAAAAAATTCTAATAACTTGCTATGAGTAAATGAATCAAGTCAGGAAGCATTAACACATGTAAAATATCTCTAGTTCCTAAAAACTACAGTAGAAAGAAGAGTTAGAGCAGTGATGTTAGTTCTGAATCTACTAGTTACCAGCCTGGAAGACCTGGGCAAGTCATCTCAATGAATATTTCTGAGCTGACGAAAGGAAATGGGAATGACTGCTGTGTGTGGCCAGGAGTCTGTGCCTAGGCTCCACCCTCATTCCCATTCATGTGGCTAGAAGGGAAGAACTTTAAGATGCTGGTACTATTATGAAACCAATATATAATCACCCACATTTTCATATGAATATTAAAATACAATTATAGCCCAGAAATAAAGAGAGAAGAGGAGGGCAAGGGGAGGAGAGGGGAGGGGTGGCCAGGTGGAGGGAGGGTAATCCGTGGACCTTACCTATTGTGCATAATACAAGGGTACCTGTCAAATATGTTAAGAGTAGAGGACAAATGTCTAAACACTGCAATTAAATAAGTGAAGTGAAGGCTGTTAACCAGTTTGATGTAAGCATTCCAATTGTACCCCATAAATGCAGTAATGTACACAGTTATGATCTAATAAAAAAAAAGAAGAAAAGCCAAGAAAGCCTCCTAAACCACCTCCAGCTATGATGTAGAAGAGACATAGGTCTCTGTTGTTTTAAACTAGAAATGTGGATAATTCAGTTTCCTGCATCATAGCAAACTTATCTAATATAATAAACATGGGTTCAGTTATTCACAGACACCTGAAAGCCTATGGTGTGAAACCATTTTGCCAAGACATGACTTTGAATGCTGTGTCCTGAGGTCGGTATGTAGTGACACAGGAAGCAGATGTGATTTCCACTGCCCAACCTCTATTTCCAGTGGTTTGTGAGAATAAGGATATTTGAAACTGGGACCATTCCTATAGTCTACCATTCATTCGTGATGATTATGAGATAATCTCATAATTAAGGGCCATCAAGGAAAGATAAGGGCCCAGAATCCAACCATAGATAGGGATGACTCTGGACAGACCACCCAAGATAACAGCACACTGAAAAGAAGGCAGGCACAGTCGAGTCAGAAAAACAGATGGTCTATAAAAACCTAGAAAGAGAAAGATAAATGTAATAACTGTAATGGCAATATCTGTTGGATGGGAGAAATAAAGGCATTAGTGATTGAAATCATGAGCTTCAGAATTAGTTTAATGCAACAAGGATTAAAGGCAAAGATTTAATGCAAAAGGATTTGAATTCCATTTGTGCTACTGACTAGCTGTGTAATCTTCCGCAAGTCACTTTATCTCTCAGCCTGAATTTTCTCATTGGAAATATGAGGATGATGAGAGTCCCTACCCTTCCTTGTGGAGCATTGAAAGGATGACTTAAATGATCCATGTTAAAGTGTTTCGTAGACAAGAAGAGCTCAATAAATTATCATAATGATATTATTGGCATTGTAAAGGAAAGCATGGACAAGGAGGGGTATCTGGAAGAAACAAAGGAATTAAAAGGAGAAAGATGATGTTATGGTAGGTGGTGGAGGAGGCCAGGGCCATTAGCAATGAACAAAAGAGCTGAAAAAAAGAAACAGGTAGGAGATGAAGCTCGCACAAGAACAGAGGCAGTTAGCCCTCACTGCAGAAGCAAGATCCTCTGGGGATCCCAGAGAAGGAGTGAAGTGGGTATTAGATCCTAGAGAGGATGTTACAGGGGAAAACCTGAGAAGGCAAAAAGTCTTCATGATAGTAATGTGTGAGCTCCAGAAAGAGAAGGGGAAATCCAGGAGGCTGCAAAGAACAGAGACAGAGAAGAGAGGGAAGAGTAAACCACAGGAAGTCAAAGGAGGAGAGCTAAGCGTTCAAAAGAAGCCTCAAAAGATAAAATAAAAACATAGGTATGTAAGAAAAGCACAGCTTAAAGAAGGAGCAGGTAATAGGGACAGCCTAAACATGCAGAACAGGAGGATTTTTAATGATCACACAGGTCTCTGAATTCAGAAAAGCTCCAGAAACTAAAACCTTTTAAGCTAAGTTTGGCAGAAACTCATCTGGCAACAAAACTTGACCCAAGCTGACATATGGCTATTTATATCCTTTATTCATCCCACTTCCCACTTAGCCTGAACATCCACATATGGTACTGCATCGAGCACTACTGCAGATCCCACACGGGGTGAGATGTTGTGGAATATATAGTTTGTACACCCCATTACCTTTCTGGTTTCCCTAACTTTCTGAATTGTAACACATGTGGCCCCAAGGCCTTTATCGGGAGATTGTGGGGTTGTGTTAAAAGACACAAGATTGGGTATGAAGAGAGACACTTCTATCTAATAACAAGCTGACAAAACTACCACTTCTCAAATGCTTTCAACATGCCAAGTGCTGGATGCTCAATATTTCATTTAATCCTTACCATCTATAAGGTTTCGTTTCATCTTTTTTCTGTAGACACGGCAAGAGAGGCTTAGTGAATTAAAGTACTTTGCCCCAGTTTACACAAAGCTGGCAAGAAGCAGAATTTAGGATTTGAACCCAGCTGTGTGACTTCAGAGCTTGAATATTTAACTACCAGGCCATTCTCCTTCCACATAGGCTGCAGGAAAAGAACAGACATCAGTGTTTCTCCAGCCCTGCCCATGTGAGCCATTCCCAGATGGGATCCTAAATCATCTTTGTAATAATCCAGTGAACTCACATGATTATTGCCCATCTGAGCTGTTGAACAACTTGCCCAGTGTCTCATAGTTAACCAGTCAGACATCAAATCCATTGTTCTCTCCACCGATGAAGACAAGATCCGAAAAGAGCTTGTAAGAGACTTGCTGAAAGGAAGAGATTGAAGAAAGTTGGGGAATCACTGCCTTTAGAATAAAACTTTAGAGCCAGGCATGGTGGCTCACACCTGTGATCCTAGCACTCTGGGAGGCTGGGGTAGGAAGATTGCTTGAGCTCAAGAGTTTTAGATCAGCCTGAGCAAAGCAAGACCCCACCTCTATTAAAAATAGAAAAATTAGCCAGGTGGTATGGCACATACCTGTAGTTCCAGCTACTGGGGAGCCTGAGGCAGAAGGATTGCTAGAACCCAATAGTTTGAGGTTGCTGTGAGCTAGGCTGAGAATATGGCACTCTAGCCTGGGTGACAGAACAAGACTCTGTCTCAAAAAAATTATAATAACAACAATAATAATAAAGATTCAGAATGCTAGTACTCTTGGTGCCAGGAGATGGTTTGGAGTGAGGAATACTTTGTTCCCCCATATTGTCCATCAGCAACTTCCCTATTCTTGGATATACAACTGCTATCTTCTCATTCTTGGGTAAAGAACTGTTAGCGTAGGAGTCAGGGGTGAGACTGGGTGCAGGGGCTTAAAGATCAGGTGAGGTGTTAAAGGAAACAACCCCCAAGCAGAAGCCGACCACCTGATAGCCAATAACCATAGGCAACAACTGGCTGCGACCAGCTTCACCCAGCTTGTCAGCTATCTCCATCATCCCACATGAAATCTGGCTAATTACAATATCATTTGCATTTCAGTTTTAAAATTTCTCTGCCCTTGAAATCACCATAATAGTTTCAAGACAATCACATAAAGTATGAAAATGGGAGGGAACCCAATTTTATAAATTAGTACCCAAATTCTTAGGAAAAGCCACCCCCTTGGTTTGAACATTCCTCCCCTCAATTAGTAAAGCTACAAAAGACTTAAAACAACTTCTTTTCTCTGCAGCTGCATTCTCCCCGCATCCTTCGGATTAATACAAGGGCACATGTGATTGGGTTACATTGTTTGCATTTGTTAGGTAGCATCCCAGTTGTAGCTGAGTCCTTCACCCAGGAGGTGTGCCATACACTCTGACATTGTACCCATTAGGTGGGAGCTTACTGAGCTACTCCCCTTTCCCCCATTCCTCTTACTTGAATTTAATTGTGTTTTTCTTATGTGTCAGCCTGTAGTTGTTAATCTACTAGTTTCAAGTTAGTATTGAAGATTTAGGGTGCCTTTCCATTCTTGAGATATTTTAATTTCTCTGAAATTAAGTAACAAAAATACAATGTTAAAAAGCATATCAAAATCAGGGAAAAAATTTTCCAAGTAGGTAAAATGTTCTTTGACTGCATCCAGGTAAATACAAAAGATATAACGTCTCCATCTTTTTATGGCTGAATAGTATTCCATGGTATCTGTACACCACAGTTTATTAATCAGCCCATGGGTTAATGAGCACTTGGGTTGTTTCCACATCTTTGTGATTGTGAATTGAACAGCTATAAACATTCCAATGCAAGTGTCCTTGTAATAAAATGATTTTTTTTCTTTTAGATAAATACCTAGCAATAGGATTTCAGGATCAAATGGAAAGGCTACTTTTAGCTCTTTCAGGATTCTCCATTTTCCTTCCAAAAAGGCTGGACTCATTTTAAATCCCATCAATAGTGTATAAGTGTTCCCTTCTCTCTACACCCACACCAGCATCTGTTGCTTTGAGACATTATGATGTGGGCAATTCTTACTAGGGGTAAGGTGGGGGGGGGGGAGTTAAGTAATATCTCCATGTGGTTTTGATTTGAATTTCTCTGATGCTTAGGGACAATGAACATATTTTTTTTTTTTTTATTGTTGGGGATTCATTGAGGGTACAAAGAACCAGGTTATAATGATTGCATTTGTTAGGTAAAGTTCCTCTTATAATTGTGCCCTGCCCCTAAAAGATGTGTCACACACTGTAACCCCTCACCCCCTCCCTTATTCTCTCTGCTCTCCCCTTCCTCCACCTCCCACTATGTACTTGGTCATGAATTGTCCTCATATCAGAATTGAGTACACTGGATTCTTGCTTCTCCATTCTTGTGACGCTTTACTAAGAATAATGTGTTCCACTTCCATCCAGGTTAATACAAAAGATGAAAGTCTCCTTCTTTTTTAATGACTGAATAGTATTCCATGGTATAAATATGCCACAGCTTATTAATCCATTCCTGGGTTGGTGGGCATTTAGGTTGTTTCCCACATTTTGGTGATTATAAATTGAGCTGTGATAAATAGTCTAGTGCAAGTGTCCTTATGGTAAAAGGATTTTTTTCCTTCTGGGTAGATGCCTAGTAATGGGATTGCAGGATCAAATTGGAGGTCTAGCTTGAGTTCTTTGAGGTTTCTCCATACTTCCTTCCAAAAAGGTTGTATTAGTATGCAGTCCCACTAGCAGTGTAAAAGTGTTCCCTTCTCTCCACATCCATGCCAGCATCAGCAGTTTTGAGATTTTGTGATGTTGGCCAGTCTCACTGGGGTTAGATGATATCTCAGGGTGGTTTTGATTTGCATTTCTCTAATAATTAGGGATGATGAGCATTTTTTCATAGGTTTGTTAGCCAGTCATCTGTCTTCTCATGGCTGGGAAGAATCAACATTGTTAAAATGTCTATACTTCCCAAAGCAATCTACAGATTCAATGCCATCCCTATTAAAATACCAACATTGTACTTTCAAGATTTGGAAAAAATAATTCTTCATTTTGTATGGAACCAGAAAAAAATCCGTATAGCTAAGGCAGCTCTTAGTAATAAAAACACAGCCGGGGGCATCAGTATACCAGACTTTAGGCTGTACTACAAGGCCATAGTGGTCAAGATAGCATGGTACTGGCACAAAAATAGAGACATAGACATTTCAAGTCAAATAGAAAACCAGGAAATTAAACTAACATCTTACAGCCACCTAATTATTGATAAACCAAACAAGAACGTACACAGGTTGGGGGGTGGGGAGGGAAGATTCCCTATTCAATAAATGGTGCTGGGAGAAGTGGATATCCGCATATAAAAGACTGAAACTGGACCTGCATCTTTCTTTACTCACAAAAATTGATTCAAGATGAATAAAAGACCTAAATTTAAGGCATGAAATGATAAAAATCCTCAAAGAAAGCATAGGAAAAACACTGGAAGATATTGGCCTGGGGAAAGACTTCATGAGGAAGACTGCCATGGCAATTGCAACAACAACAAAAATAAACAAAGGGGACTTAATTAAACTGAAAAGATTCTGTACAGCTAAGGAGACAACAACCAAAGCAAATAGACAACCTACACAATGGGAAAGGATAGTTGTATATTTTGAATCAAAAAAAAAAACTTGATAACTAGGATCTACAGAGAATTCAAATTAATCTACATGAAAAAATCCAACAATCCCATATATCAATGGGCAATGAGCATTTTTTTGTGTGCTTGTTGGCCATTCATCTATCATCTTTGGAGAAGGTTCTCTTCATGTCTCTTGCCAAGTGATTAATTGGGCCATTTGCTCTTTTTTTTTTATTATTGATTTGTTTGAGTTCTTTGTAGATTCTGATTATTAGCTTGTTGTCAAATCCATAACATGTGAATATCTTCTCTCATTCTGAAAATTGCCTATTTGCTGTACAGAAGCTGCTCTCTTGAACCTACCTGCTCTCTTTCCAAAGAGTGAACTTTCACCTTCAATAAAAAGCTTACTCAGCTTATGTGGTGAGTCCTGAAATTCTTTTCCCAATGATCACCAAGAACTGGGAAAAACCTCCATTTGGAAGCCAATAATGGAAGTATAGAAATCTCCCCTTGACCCAAATTTCCTTTCCAAATCAACTCCTAAATGTCTCCTTTATAGACATTCTGAAATTAAGTAACAGAAATACAACATTAAAAAACATCAAAATCAGGGGAAAAATTGCCTAAGAAGGTAAAATATATAGAAAGTGCCAAAAATGTATACTTATTTTAAGAAAGAAAATAAAAACTGTATTAAAACTCAATATATACCAATAACAAAAGATGAGTTCAAGTCACATGTGATTTCTGCAATTTTAAGAGGTGCTCAAAGTGGTTAGTTACCATCAGTGTCCAGAGACACCTGATTATGGTGAACTACTGCTTGAGCAACATTGCGAGGCCTCCATATCTTCCCTTGTGCACATCACACACAGTACCCCATGTCTCAAACTTACCATGAATGCATGCAATTGTCAGGCAAGTTGGAGATTCAGTCACATACTCATGCCTCCATTATTACACTTCCACAATGTTCTTGAATTTCAAATACCACTTCAAAATCATCTGTGCTCCTCAAATGACAACAGGGCTTCTGCTCTTTTCTTTGACTGTACTGCCTGTTACATGGTGACACTAGCATTGATTTGGTTAATGTCATCTTTTGGGTGAACGTCATATTACATGTTGCTACCATAATTCAATCCAACTTCAGAATGTAATACACAGATAATACATTTTTTTTGGCATCTTCTGTATAAATCAAGAGAGTGAGGAAATAGAATAAATGATGATAAAATAGGGAAAATACTAGTCTGAAAATTCTAGCAACTGAGATGATGGGAGGGAATCTGAAAACACTCTTCATGGTTTTACAAAACTGTGTGAAACTCAAATTAACAAAAAGTGACATGCAATCCAAAGAACTAGGTATGTGTCTTGCCTTCATTATGTCATAGTTTTACCTATAACTTCTGCAAATTTGATCAAATGCTCTCTTTCTTGCAACCAAACAACTAAAAAAATTCTTAGGTATACTCTATTTGTGTGTATGTGTCTAGGTGTGTGTGTGTTTATAACATGCAAAAGGAAACACTGTCAACTTTTATACTATGTTGATGTTTCTAACTAGGCAATTGATAGAACTTTTTGAACATATTTTTGAGCATGTTTATCTGTCTGAATACTTCAAAACATACTTTTGCTTCATTCTCTAAATATAGCAACATCTACTTCCTTCTCCACATGTTAGCTAAGGCAAAACATTTTGTCTGTAAAGATATGCCAATTCCAATGTTTTGAATGTCTTCTTTGGTTTCAACAGTTTGGCAAGAGTGTCTTTAAAGAGTTTGATGAGGCTATGTTGCAGAATAAGGTAGTTGAGGTTGTGATATCAAACATGCCTGGATCTCACTCATTTCAAACAACAAAAGTTTATTTCTTGCGCAAGGCCCATAGATTGATAGGGGAGATTCAAGTAATTGACACAGGTGACCAAATGCCACAGTGATCTAATTGCAAGAAGGCGAGAAATTCAAAAGTATAACCTGAGAAGGGAATTTGCTTCCAGTACCTGAAGAGAGAGGGGAAAGGGCAGGTTGAAGAAGGAAAACACGGGAAGAGTAGAGTTGGAAGGGGTCTAAACAGCAACCTTACCAGTAAGCGGCTTCTTTCAAGTTACCGTAAGCAAAGATGAACTTGGGAATAAAGATTTATTTTATACATATTCTTAACTCAAAACTCAGAGGGGGGAGAAACATCATTTTCTATATGTTATAGTTGTAAACTGACATTACAGTTGACCTTTGAACAACATGTGTTTAAACTGTGTGGGTCTACTCACGCATGGAAATTTTTTTTCTTTGCTTTCCTTTCTTTCTTTTCTTTTTTTTTTAATTAAAGTCTCACTCTGTTACCCTGAGAAGAGTGCTGTGTCATCATCGTAGTTCACAGCAAACTTAGTCCTCTTGCCTCTACCTCCCAAATAGCTAAGACTACAGGTGCTCACCACAATGCCAGCTATTTTTTCTATTTTTAGTAGAGATGGGGTCTCTCTCTTGCTCAGGCTGATCTTGAACTCCTGAGTTCAAGAAATCCACCTGCCTTGGCCTCCCAGAATATGGATTTTTTTCATTTTTTTTCTCTTAACAATGTTTTTATTAAATCATAACTGTATACATTAATGGGGTACAATGTGCTGATTTTATATACATTTTGGAATGCTTACATCAAACTGGTTAATAGTTTTGCCTCTCCAACCTCCCCTTCCATCTCTTCCAACTTTTTATCTCTACTGCCCCTGAGACAAAAACCCCTCCCCTTCCTTCTCTTCCTCAGCCTACTCAACATGAAGATGATGAGGGTCATTCACTTCTACTTAATGAATACTAAATGTATTCACTCTTCCTTAGGATACTCTTCATAACATTTTCCTCTCTATCTTATTTGTTATAAGATTATATAATACATATAACGTAAAAAATAAGTATTAATGGACCGTTTGTTATCTGGAAGGCTTTCAGTCAGCCGTAGGCTATTGGTAGTTAAATTCTGGGAGAGTCAAAAGTTATATGCAGATTTTTAACTGTGTAAAAGCCTAGTGCCTCTAGCCCTTGCATTGTTTAAGTGTCAACTTTAGATAATCAAAGTCCCTCTGGCTCCAAGCTCCCATCCTCAGTTTCTCTGGCTGATACAGGGGAATTAGAGTTTGAAGTCAAAGTAGGCATCAGAAAGTGTCTTTCCAAACACTGGCCCACTTGTCTACCACCAGGGTACCGTCTGATTCAGTCCACAGGGTGCCTTCAATTCTAAGGGTTTTGCAGCTTACAGAACGCATTTGCAGACTGAGGATCCTTGACAGATCTAGGATACCCAGTCTCCCTGGGAGCAGCAATCCCTGAGATCTTGCTACTTTTTAGCAACCTCTCAAGAATCAGGGCTCAGTTCTTGCTCCTCTCTGAATGTACAGACTCCTCTCCTGCCTGGTCCCAGGGAATCTCTCTTCCCCCACCCCTCCCTGCTCCTCCAGTGTTCCTTCTCCCTAACGTCAATGGACCCAGGCTTCTACCAAACACAGGAGACTCCATTGCCTTTAGGCCACTTCTGTTTATATCTGACAAAAATTCTGAGCAGTTTGTAGGGGAGCAAGCCATAAGCACGTTAGTGAGAAAGCAGTGGGGGAAACAGAAGGATGAGGACCCTGAGGTGGATGTAAAGGCCAGTGCTTCCTGAATGAAGTGGGCAAAGGAGGGATCAGTAGAAGATGAGAACCAATTAGTGACTGAGTCCAAGCCAGGTGGCCAGGTTGTGTGTGCTTGTAGTTCCAGTGGCTTCTGGAGGCTGAAGGAGCAGAATGCCCACAGCCCCAGTCTGAGGTTGCAGTGAGCTATGATGCCATTGCACTCTGCTCAGGTATAGGGTGGGACTCTATCTTAACAACAAAAAGAAGCTATTTGACAGGAGCTCAAAGAGAAACATTAAATCTGAGGGGCAAATATCACAAGCAAAGAAACACATAGTTACACAGAATTGGAACAATGAACCCCACAATTAGACTCAAGTTCCTTTACATCCAAGACAAGGCTCTGTTAGGGCTTGGTTTCACGAGATGCAATTCGGCCCAATTTTCTGCTTTTCAGTACCATCTGCTTCCTTTGTGTGAAGTATTGTGATTTTGTACAAGTAAAAAGTATAAACAGATCTCTAAAAGGTTCCATTAATAAAAAGAAACCAAAAGGCAAAAGGAAATTTTATCTGATTCCCTGGTTCTGATTTATTAGGTGTCAGTGAACAGACAAGATTCTTCATGGTGAGTGCAAGGCACGATTTAAAATTGCTCATCTTTTTCACCCTCCTCGGCTCCCCAAAAGACTATTTTGCTGGAAAGTAAGATTGATTGGCTTGTGTTTCTGGCTAAAGGATACTACTCTGGTTACTTTTTGGCTAGTGAAATTGGGTTTGTTTGACCAGCTAGGACCCCCAATCTGTTGATGTCGCTAACAGTTCCACAGCACAGCTGGAACTCTTCCCTTGCCATCTGTTGCTGGTTGATTATTTTATTATTTTCCATGATGTCATTATTTTTGCTCTGGCTGATCTGGCATAAACTAACTTTATCCCCTCCACCACGCGTGTCTTATACAACACCACTGGAAACACAGCTTGGAGCTTGATTGATGGACGTGACTGAGGATGAATCACCAAATCTGCTTTTCAGCAACTGTTTCATGGCACATCCTCTTCTTCTGCCTCCCCTTTCTAATTTCAGTGCAAGGTCTTCTGAGCCTTGAACACAGAAGAGAAAAATCCAAAGGTTTAATGGTCTTTGTAGACATGAGAAGTTGTGCTAGTCTATGTTTTGATGGCTTGAGTCTTGATGGGAGAAGAGAAACTGGTGCTTGGCTGACAGACGCTGGGCAAAAGAAGAGCAGCTTTGGAAGCCTTCAAGTTCAATGCAAGGTAGGGCAGAAGAACATTCTTCCCCTGACAGCAGAGGGACATAACAACAGCACACTGCAGGGACTGTGGCACATTTCTGAAAGAACGCACGGAGCCCCTGCACCTACCAGAGTGTCAGGGAATCAGAGTTGTTATGGAAGATTGCAGCAGAGGTATAGCAGAAAATCAGTGCCCTCAAATGGCTTGCAGAAGGCACATTTTTAAAAAAAAGAGAGAGAGAGAGACTTAGGTGAAAAACACCTGAATGGAATAGTTTCTAGCACACGTGAGACATCCCTGCAGGACTCCTGGAAACACCTGGGGTACAGCAGGAAGAGGCAAAAGCTATAAACTAGTATCATCTGGACATCTATCTTAAACTGACTTTATTTCTACCTCCAAGTTGCCGAAGCCTGGGACATTAGGCTCACCTAAAGTACTCAAGGTGAAAAATAAATGTTAATTTAAAAGAATGAAGTTGAGGAAGTAAGATGTGTGGAAGAGAAAACCTGTTTGCCGGGCCACTTCTCTGCCAAGAGGCAGCTCACGGAGGCGCCTTGGGTGAGCACTACCTTATATTTTTATTTTAATTACAACAAAAATTGTCTCCTGTCCAGGAAGGACTGGGAAAAACCAATCATAGACATGTGCCAACTTAGTGCTGAAAAGTTATCTGCTCCAAGAATAGACGCTTTGGCTCAGTCTTGGAAAGAGTAGACAGGAGGGTTTGACTCCAAGACCTCACACCAGGCTGTTTGGGCAGAGCTAAGCAGTCTCTGAATCATCCAACCTGCTTTTGGCACCGACTCTTCCCAACCAGGGCACTGACTCCTGGGTTTAATGAAGCAAGTCCCGTGGCTGATCATCTTGGTACGGGCCACAACTGGATGCCTCTGAATGCCAACACCAGCCTGGAGTAGGTGAAGGACTCTTTCACAAGGACTAGGAACAGCATGAATATGCATCACTTTTGACAACCCAAATGCAATGTACAAAGGTTTGACATTAATGAAACTAAATTCCTCAGGATGAGAAAATCAGCCAGATGCCAACTAGTAGGTGGGAAACATAAGTTCTCACCACCCTAGAAGCATTAAATTAAGGTTGAGAGGCTGAACTTGGAAAACCGGCCAAGGCACCATCCTTGGAGGCTGAATTTGGAAATCAATTAAGGGAAGGGAGGATGGGAGCCCTGCCACATCCCTGATGCGGATTTGACTGACAGTGCTATATTGGCTCCATGTGGCATATGTGTGTCTCCATGTCTGTTTTCACTTCATGGAGGAAAATTGCTAGACAGGGAAGAGAGATCAAGACTAAGCAGAAAAAAGAATTGTTCATAAGAAAACTTCAGAGGAATCAGGAAAGGATAAATTGTGGTCTGGCTGACGGCAGAGGGCTACTCTCATTCAGCAGGGACTGTGTATGACTCCGTATCCATCCACCTTGGGACACTTCCTCGGTGTCTGATTGGGAGGTCAGATGACTTAACGAGAGGAATTGCTTGTGGAGCAGAGAGGAAATGACCATGCTATTTGGAGATCAGTCTCAGAATCTCTTTATACCTGGGCTGTTAACAACTGGGCTATAGGACCTAAATCATAAGAATAATTTAGAGTGCAGAAATTCTCCTGGACTCTGGTAAGCTGACAAGGCAGCATGGCTATGTAGAGGGGTCTAGGATATTAGAAGACCCTGCCGTGCCCTCAGCCCCATCTGAGCAAAGCCTCAGGCCATTCCTGCACATGGTTGCCATGTTCTGTGTCACTGGACCTGAAACCATAGTTGCATCTTATTGGATCAGGACTTAACACCGGAGGCAAATACAACCTTCTGTGGGATGAAACAGGAAGACAAGGAGCCGCTGAGGTGGGCTGAACAGTGATTATCCCATCAGCACAGGATGTTATGCAGCACCACCCAGACCTCCTGAGGTTCACCTGCCTCTAGCTGCTGGGAGTGCTGGGAGCTAACAGATGTCAGCTCAGTCAGTCTCTGGATGTTGTCCTCAGTGAAAAGGACCACTTTTCCCAGGGGGGCAGCCCATGGCCAATGACAGGTCAATGTCAGGGTACAAAGACCTCACCCACTTGCCTGAAGGGGACAACTCCAAGCACCCATCCCAGCTGCAAAGCACCCCGTGGTGGCAGCTGACACCTTTGTTGAGACTACACCAAAGTTCAATTTCCCTTCTGCCCAGTCATATTGTTTTCACTCCTCCATGCTACTTGACTCTAAAACCTCTCCCAAAAATATTCCTGCAGGCGAATCTCCATCTGAGAGCCTGTGTCCAGGGAACCAAATCTAAGACGCCATTCAATATGATCTTTTCTCCTAGGAAGGTTAACTTAAGGCAGAGAGAGAGACAGGAATAGAGGAGAAGGAGAGAGAGGTAACGAGGGAGGTGGAAGGGCAGCAGAGGGCCACGATGCAGCAGAGGATACAGGAAACGGAAGCTGTGGCTATGCGGAAGCCAGGAGACAGAGGGAAACGGAGCTCAGTGACGGAAACAGGGGAAGCTGCATCATGACAATTGCACAAGGACTAGATGAGCAGCATGGTCCACTCCCGAGGGAGTGACTCCTGGAGGTTTTTTGAGTTTTGGGTTTTTGTTTGTTTGTTTGTTTGTTTTTAGTTTTAATTATGGTAAGGCACCATAACATAAAATTTACTACCCTAATTATTTTCTAAGTGAACATTTCTCTTAGGGCTTGAACTTTTCCTCACTTCCACATGAGGTACAGCAAATCAGTGTCCAAAGCATCTGGAGGGACCCCTGTTTCTGAAGGACCCCAGCCGGAGCATGGGGGGTGGGGTGAGAACACAGGCGCTGAAGCTAAGGAGACCTGAGTTCAAATCCTCACTCAGCAACTTGTTGCCAAAGCAACCGTGGGACAGTGATTAGAACTGATGAGCCTCAACGTCTTCGTCTGTATGATGGGGGAGCAGAATGACGTGGGGACTCAGAGACACAGCCAGGTCACGCTCCCGTGCTTACAGAAATGGGGTCTCAGGCACATTTCCTCACCTCCCTGGGCCTGTTTCCTTGTCTGCAAAAGTGCAGAATAGTAGCCCCTTCCTTGTTGCATGATACAAGGATAAATGAGATTACCTTTGCAATGTTCCTAACACAGTAAATTCTTACAGATTGGGAGCTATAACATTTTCAGTAGTTTTAACTTTGTTTAAAACAACCAAAATGGTGGTATTAGGACATTGCCATAGGTTGCTTTTGTGGTTGTGGTTGTGGTTATTTCTGATTTTTTTTTTTTTTAGGACCTTGGCTAATTGTATTGAATTATTTATTTTGTCTCATAACAATGTCTGTGTGATGATTATCCTGAAGGGTTTATTTTAGTCGGTTTTTTTTTTTTTAATTTTTTTTCTTTTTTTTCTTTTTTTCTTTCTTTCTTTTTTTGAGGCAAGATCTAGCTGTGTTGCCCAGAGGTTTGCCTTGTTAGTAGAAAGGAATAAGGCCAAGACGTAAATTCCTAGGGAGCAGGACGGAATCTCCCTGCTCCTTCCAGAAAAAGATACCATCCTCCATGAGTGAAAAGGCCTTGGTGCAAATTAAACACCGTCCTCCCCCTGCAGCTGCTGAGGGCCAAGTCCAGGATTTAGATGGAAACTTCCGCCTGCATGTCCTGGTGGGGGCTCCTCATGGTCCCGGATTTCAGAGCAATAAATAAAGCTCAGAGGCAACAGACCTGGTAGGGGCGGCCTTCTGGCAGAGCAGCGGGGTGGTGGGGACTAATGGGCCACTGCGGGGGTCTGAGTCTGCATTTCTGCTCCTGCCATAATGAGCCACAAATGCCTTCCTGGCATCCTAGGCCTTCCCCCTTCCACCTCACCCCAACTGCCTGAGTTTTTCTTTCTTTTTCACTGGCCTGTCACAGTTCATCTCCGTATGTCACCGGCCACACCACCTACCAGCCTCCCCTGTAGCTGTCATTCTCTGTCCTTCTGTTCTCTCTCTCTCTCTCTCTCCCTCCCTCATTCTCTCTCTCTGCTCCTCTCTCTCTGTTGTTTTTTTTTGTTTGTTTGTTTGTTTTTTGAGTCAGGGTCTTAGTCTTGCCCTCGGTAGCATGCCATGGTGTCACAGCTCACAGCAACCTCCAACTCTTGGGCTTAAGAGATTCTCTTGTCTCAACCTCCCAAGTAGCTGGGACTACAGCTGCACACCCCAACACCCGGCTACTTTTTGTTGCAGTTGTCCTTCAGCAAGCTGGAACCTGTCGGCCTCAGCCAGCGCACTAAGCACTGTGCAACGGGCCCCGAGCCTGTCTCTTTCCTCCTCTGTCTCTCTTTCTCTCTATTCTTCTCTGCCTCCCCCTCTCTCTGTCCCTCACTCTGTCTCTATCTCCCCCATCTCTGTCTCTATCCCTCTCTCCACCTGACCTGTTGTTCCCCTCTATTTCTTCTGTCCTTCTCCTCCCTCTCTCTGGTGCCTTTCCGCTGCTCCCTCCCTCTGTCTCCCTGAAGCTCTGTTTCTCTCTCTCCATCTCCCTAGCTCGTGTCTCTCTGTGTCTTTCTGCCTCTGGCTCTGTTGCCTGCTTCTCTATATGGCTCTCTGTCTCTTTTGCTTTACTTCTTGGTCATTCTCTCTGTTTTCCTATCTCTCCCTGTGTCTTTCTCTCAGGCCAGGAGAGAGGACAGGCGTGTACTCTGGTCCGGCAAACCCCTGCCCCTGGGCCTTCCGTTGTAGCCAGGGCTGACACAGCCACTGGCACCTGGGCCTGCAGAGTGCTGAGTGAGGGAAAGGCAGCTCCAAGATCTTCCCAGACTGTGGTCGCCTTCCCTCTGCCATCACTGCGGGGGTGGACAGTGCAAGAATTCAAGAGGCTGCCAAGCCCTGTGTCTGTCCTTCCCAGCCAGATGGGTCGTTGGGAGGGGGACAGAGCCCTACAGTGCTGGGGCTTCCCAGTTCCCTCTCCCCCATGAGCTCAGCTCTGGCTTCTTCACGGGCAGCAGGTGGTATAAGAAGGAGGAGCTTCATTCACAGAGACCTGGGAGTCAGGAGTTGAGGGGTCCTTCACCTACCTGTGATGTGACTGCACACAGGTGACCTCTCACCGTCTCTGTTCTTTGAGCTCCTGTCGGTAAAATGAGGTAAAATGAGCAAAATGAGCAAAATGAGCAAAAATGAGGTAAAATGAGCAAATGCTTAAGAACGTGGATCTGGGACTGTCGCATCCAGTTGAGTCTCAACTCCTCCCAGGGCTGAGGATTAACCAGGACACTTCTGCATAGCCACGCCAGCTATTCACATATGGAAGTGACTCCCTATGAGTTGTAGTCATTTCCCTGAGCCCGCAAACTTACCACCCACTCCAACTCCAGCCCTCCCCCTTCTAAACTCCTCCAAATTAGAAGCTAAAACCTAAATACCTGACACAGCCAAGGGTCTCCTTGACCTTTTCATGGATGTTGCTTCTCAGGTTGTTAAAATTTTTTTTTTTTTTTACTCAGCCACTTACACTGGAGCTGGCGGGTTCGAATCTAGCCCAGGCCTGCAACACAACAATGAGAACTAGAACCAAAAATAGCCAGGTGTTGTGGCAGGTGCCTGTAGTCCCAGCTACTTGGGAGACTGAGGCAAGAGAATTGCCTAAGCCCAAGAGTTTGAGGTTGCTGTGAGCCATGACACCACGGCATTCTTCCCAGGTCGACATCGCGAGCCTCTGTCTCAAAAAAAAAAAAAAAAGAAAAGAATGTTGCTCCTGTTTCTACCACTTTATAGCTGCAGGATAACTATAGATCAGCCCTTTTAGCATTGTTGTAAATATAAAATGAAGTGACCCACATACACTACCCAACACAGTGCCTGGCCCATAATGGGTATTCAGTAAATAGCAGCTGATATTATTAGAAGCCACATAAAAAGAGATAATCTGCCCAGTCTGATATAATTAATCCCCCATGATTTGAAAAAATAACAATGACAACAATGGTGGGCAGCACCTGTAGCTCAGTGAGTAAGGCACCAGCCCAATATACCAAGGGTAGCGGGTTCAAACCCAGCCCCAGCCAAACTGCAACAAAAAATAGCTGGATGTTGTGGCAGGCACCTGAAGTCCCAGCCACTTGGAGGCTGAGGGAGGAGAATTGCATAACCCCAGGAGTCAGAGGTTGCTGTGAGCTGTGTGACGCCACGGCCCTCTCCCAAGGGCAACAAAGTGAGACTCTGTCTCTACAAAAAAAGAAAATGACAACAATGGTAATACTAACACTTAGTGGGTATTTGCTCCATGCCAGACGCTGTTCTATAATAAGTGCTTCAATGGTAGTAACTTGTTTAATCCTCACACCTGCTCTTTAAACAGGTACTATTATTACAACTATATTACTGAAAAGCAAGAGAAAGATTCTAAAGAGATGAGATTGTAGAAGAGAAAAAAACCACTCCCCAAATGTTATGTTATGTTATGTTTGAATTTGACTAGTGGCTAAGGGAGAAATTTTACCTTCTGCTTCCTCAAAAACTTCATATGTTGAAGTCTTAACTCTTAGTACCTCAGAAGATAACTGTATTTATAGATAGGATCTTTACAGAGTAATTAAGTTAACTCCAGGTCATTGGGCCTGGAGCAGGTTGACTGGTGTCTTGGGAAGAAGAGAAGATGATCTGAACACAACTGAGAGCAGACAGTCACAAGTCGGGAAGAGAAAGTCTGGGACCGGCCCTTCCCTCACAGCTCTCAGAGGGAATCCACCCTGCTAATGCCTTGATCTTGGACTTGTGGCCCCCAAAATGGTAAAAAAAAAAAAAAAAAAAAAATTCTTTGGCTTAAGGTCCCCAGGTTATGGCACTTAAAATTCCCTAGAATTCCAGTGCAACAGTTGAAAACATGTCACCTCTATCCTGGAAGTGCAAGAGGAAAAGAAGGGAGCCTTCATCTTCTTTCTCCAAGAGATCAACCCCTGGTGTGCTGTTTGGCCTCTTCAGCTTGGCCCTAAGACCCTTTGGCTTAGCCTATGAGCCATCAAAGCAAAAATCCCCACTATGTGCTCAGCATGTTAAACTTTAGTCATGGATGTGACTTCTGTCCAGGATTCCTTCTGTGTAAGTCTGTTAGTACTTAGTGTGTTTAACACTCAAGCCCATAGCTCATCAACAAATATTTATGGAGCCTCTACCCTGGACCAGGCACTGCATCTTAGGGAAAGGTGTCTGCTTAACTTCGTTTAGCAGTCTATGGTAGACATAGGTAGTCATTTCCAGACACACAGGAGACCAGCCCACTTGTGACCAGAAGAGGTCATGTGACTAGTTCTGATCAATGACAGAAGAGCAATGACGGGTAACTCTTGTGTGACCAATCACTTAATTGCTGCTGCAAGACCCTTCAAGCCACTTACCTCATCCTAAGTGTCACAGGACTGCTGGGAACCCACCTGTCATTGAAAAGGCCATGTGGGCAAGGAATAAACTTATTTTAAATAACTAAAATCAGCTGTGATTTTTTCCAGGAGCATAACTTATCCTGAAAGTCAGCATCTAATGATGACCACATATAAATATTTTATTTCTTGCATGACATATGGTTGAGTTGTTGAAGGTGTTTTAGGTTTTAGGTTTTACTGGGGTGGGGGCTATTTTTGTCATTTTTCTCTGGCAAGGGCTACTTTTACTAGGTTCCTACTATGTACCAGACACTATGCTTTATGTTCACGATCTCAGTGAATTCTCTACGGTAAAGAATGCTTTCCTTTATTCATTCATGCCATAAATATTTATTGAGTGTGGACAAGGAGCTAGGAGGCACTGAGAAGAGAATGGCAAAGGAGATACATGGAGTTGATCCTAAACTTGTGGAGCTTTCAGTGCAGTGTGGGACAGGAAGTTGGGGCAGATGTAACCAAATCATCTAAGAAAAGAGTACAGCCATCAAAACTGCAGGTGGGTCTCTTAAAGAATAGCTCATACCTATGAGCAAGTGTAACATAACAAGGGACTCTGACTCAGACTGAGTTGTTGAAGGTGATAGATTAGAGAAAGTTTCCCTGAAAAATGGTCCGAAGAATGAAGTAGGACAAGCCCTAGGGCTAACAGCATTATCATTTTTTTTATTGTGGAGAAGACTAATTTTCCTACCTACGGTGATGATTTGCAAGTGGCAGACCAGGATTTAAACCAAATTCTTTCTAACTGCTAAGCCCAGCTCCCTTAACTACTATACTATAGACATATGCTTCTATTCAGAGCAAGGTGAGTTCTGTAGTATTTACGAAAATTTATTTAGATTTGTAAGCACAATCCTCAGCAGTGGATACTTTAGTCTCCATCTTTTAAGCAAAACTGCAATTATTGGGTGTGAGGTATTTTTTTCAATCACGGAGCTATGAGTATGTAGACACACTTTAAATGTTTGAATAAATATCCTGGAGATGGAGTCAAATGTGCCCATTGCACAAGTCACTTAAAAAAGAAATAGAGAAAATATAAATAACAAAAAGCAGCATCAGCTAAACCAGTAATAAAAAACAGCAATTAGAATCAATTTTTGAGCCACAATCAAAAAGCTCTACCCCACACACCACACATCGCTTCAAAACAGATGATAAGTTAGTTGCCAGCTCCTTGCAATTCATATTGTCTATCTTCCAAAGGAATTCTACAGCACAGCATATCAGTATGGATAATTACGCCATGCTTAGAAAGCATTTTGTAAGTAAAATATTGTGGTTGGAAGGACAGGACAGTTGCTAGCAAAAATAAGGAAGTTGTAGGATGCAGAAGTTGTAGGATGGAAGAAAAAGAAGAAAACTGGAAATCAAGATTCTTCCCACTGCCTTTCTGGACTCTGATTAAGCTTATTATATACACTCTCATTTATTCTCATTTTTTTAGCAAAGCACAAAATTAAAAACCTTGAGGCATAGTTGTTTATCAGTTGGGGGTCTTTGGTAACAAGCGACAGAAACTGACTAAGGCAGAAAGGGGATTTATTAAAAAGTGCTCATTAGTGGGAAGATTGAAAAATGCTAAGATTTAAACAGATAGATGCTTCTGCTAGAAGAAATTGTTCCTCATTCTCACCTAAGTCTCCCCCTTGTCACTCCGCAGCTGGATTGAACAGGCAGCCACAGAATCTGGTGACTGTGTTCTTGGCCTCAGAATTCCATATCCCACCAGGATCTGCTCCAGAACATTGAGGTGCAGCAGAGTTGTCCAAGGACTCTGAATTTCTGAAACAGAAGGGCAGGACCCACAGGACCATGTTGGGGTGGAGAGAGAATTTCTCCAAAAGGTAGTTTGGGTTTTTCTTAGAAAAGGGGGAAGAGAAAACAGGTGGAGAGAAAGGGAAGGGATGAGAAAGGAGAGGAGGGAAGGGAAGGGGAGGGCAGAGGAGGGGAGGAGAATGAAGGTGAGGTTACTTCCACCTGCTAGTACAATTTATGGATGATGAAATGAAGGAGAGGTTTAACAGTGCACCTGCACAGCCAGGATTCACCCCTAGGTAAATACAGTGTGCTTCTCACTACTTCACCTGGGCACGCTCACAACGTGGGGAGTGTCCCTGGGGAGCTCGTGAGCGCCCTGCATCTCTTTCTCTGAAAATCAAACATGAATACAGACACCTGTCTTAATGACCATGCTCTGTGCTGAAAACACGGATGTGGGCCAGGTATTCGTAAGCCCCTCCCCCACAGAGTTCACACTTTGGCCAGAAAGAGCCTCTTATGGGAAACACGTGAGTTCCACCAATGTAAGGATGGTATGAGAAGGTTATAAAGAGAAGACTTCCCCTTGCTGCATCAGGAGGGGGCTCCCACAGTAGTAACTATCTCAGTCAAGCTAAGCCCATAGATAAATTATTCCATGCCGTGCCCTTAATCTTTCTGTCTTCCTCCCTTTTCCACCAGCTCATGTCATGAACCCCCATATGTCCCCAGCCAATCCTTGGCTGTTTTTATTTGCCACTTAAACACTACAGTCATGCAGCATGACCTTATATATATCCAGAGCCCAGAAGTGCCTCACCCGGGTAGTAGGGAGCAGGCACCTTGTACACCACTGGGGTGGGGTGACAGCCTGAATGGATCTTGCCTTTTAGGAGGGCAATTGGCAACCCTATGTCAAGAATGCTAAATATGCATGACCTTGTACCCCACCATTGCAATTCCAGGAATATATCCTAAGGAAACAATGAATTATTTCAATGCCCAAAGCAGTGCTGTTTGTGGAATCAAAAATCAGAGACACCTTAAATGTAGGAGAATGGATAGTAACTGTGGCTAACTTACGGAGATTGACTCTATTTCAGATATTGTGCCCATCCCATGTGTGGTGATGAGGAAAATGCACCTTGCCGACCTCCAGCTGCAAAGAGTATAATTGACTGAGAGCCAAGAGCCCCTTGAGAATCTATCACTGCTTTTGCATAGAGGCCACGCTCCCTGTGGACTGCATCCAACCAGTGTTTGAGAGCAGCAGGGATACCAGACAGGCCCATTCTTGGAAGATGTGAGATTCCTCTAACAGCTGGCTTTGGTTGATGGCCTTGTGAAACTTTCTTTCACCCAACCTTTCATCCCTCTCTCTTTCACTGTGGCCTGAAGGCTCCTCCAGGCTTCCCAAGCTCCCTCACTGTTTTCTTTCACAGGATTTTCCCCTAATGAAATCCTTGCCTAATTGATCCTGTCTTAGTGTCTGCTTCTCAGAAAACAGGTGAGGCCAAAAGTGGCCCAGGAAAACAGGCAGTAAAACGGGGCTTTACTGACTCATCCACCACCCAGCAGGTGAAGGAGATGACGTCCTAGTTGGCAGATGGAGCATTGTGGCTGAATTGTTAGACATTTTACTGATGGCAACTTGGGAAAATGTCCCAGTGGGAGGAAATGCTGCAGCGAGTGTAGTCATAGAGGCAATTGGAAAATATGGGGCCAGCAGTGCTCTAAAAAGTCGGTGGAGTTGGCTGGTTACTACCTCGTTATATTGATGCCCTGCAGAAGGATAATGAGGGACTAAAGGCTGTTATCAAACAATTAACGGCAAAGTGAGGACTGGAGTGCCTCTGTGGCAGCTAAAGAAGAGGCCCTCGTGTTCTGCAGTGGAGGGGCAGACAGAGCTGGGTGGCAGACTAATGACCTAACTGTTGGAATCGCAATGCTCCAGCCACGTCTGAGTGCTCAGCCAAGGTGGCCAAGGTATGTCTGAGTGCTCAAGGTAGGGAAAAATTCAAGATTCTGAAACACGACACGGAGACACCTGGATGTCTGCCCCTGATGATATGGATTCCTCAAGGTCCTCCACCCCCCTGGGCTCTGTGAGTTGGGGCAGAGGCAGCTGCTCCTCCACAGTAAGAGCTTCACTGTGCCACAAGGGGCTACAGACGCTTCCCCCTAACAAAGAAGCGGCACCTCCCACAAGAACTGCCGTCACTTTCTGTCCTGGGTGCCAGGTCGATAACTAGGACTCAATCCCAGAACAACCTGGCTGGACTCACACTAGGTCCAGTAAAAGAGAAAAGAAAACTATACATCTAGGAATTTAAAGAATTATCTAGCATATATGGCCATGTTGCTTCCCCAAGATCACCCCCCAATCGGTGTCTGAACATGGCAGGGATACTAACACGGGCCTGTTTCCCAGAAGACATCAAATTCCTGTGATTGATAAGGACATAGAGACAGAAATGGAGAGATATAAGTTCAATCTTTCATTAAAAAAAATCTACATTTACAGACACACATGCCCAAAAAGACAAGAATCCAAAGGAAATTAGTGGAACTATATAAAAGGCATTTTCCAGAATGTTTGTTCTTTATTAATAATAGCTAAAAACTGGAAACAACTCAATGTTCACCAATGGATAAATACATGTGTATAAGATATAGTGGAATATTATACATCAATGAAAAAGAATATAGCTATATGCAATAAGACAGATTTATCTCACAAATAGAACGTTGAATAAAAGAAACTAGGCTTACACAGGTTATTCTGTATGAATCCATTTACATTAAGTTAATAAATCATCAAAAGTCTATTGTAAGAGGAACCAGAATACAGGCAGTCCCCAGGTCACAAATGAGGTAGGTTACGTAGATTCATTCTTAAGTTGAATTTATATGTAAGCTGAAACAGGTGCATTTACCTATTACTTGTAATAGTAACTCCATTCATAAGCGGGAGTCATATGCCAGTCAGATGGTTTGTAACTTGGGAACTTATTATAATAACCTCCATTCAAAAGTGTGAGTTGTACATAAGTCAGATGTTTGTAAATCAGGGACTGTCTGTAATAGTGCCCTGATACCAGGGAGGTAAGGTCGTGAGTATTGACTGGAAAAGGGTATGAAATATTTACTGGGAATATTCTTTTTATCTTGATCTAAGTGGTGGATAATGAACACGTAAGTAAAAATTCACGTTAAGTTGGGTACTTAAAATCCCCGTACTTTATCATATGATTGTTATACTTCAATAAGAAGCTTAAAATTCCAGAAAAAGAAAAAGAAGAAAATTCACCAAAATGTTCATTGGCTATCTCTGCTAGATGGGGTAAAGGAGAATTTATGGTTCTTGCATTACAATTGTCTACATTTCTGCATAGGGAATATTTGTTAAAAAGCAAAAACAGTGAAAGTTATTCTTTACAAGGGAAATATACCGTGGGGCAACTTCACTCTGATGTCAGATGCCAGGCACTTTGCATGCAAAACTGGTATCATCAACATCTTCATCCTGGTCTGGACCAGTTCACCACAATCCTAAAGCAATAAAAGCATTAGCCACATAGCTAAGTAACTCTCCTCCCAGTAATGTTCTCTGGAAATTAAAACTTGAGTCTATAATTTGGAACCCCAAAACTATGGTACTTTAAGAATTTAGCCCCACTGTATATTGTTTCTTGAAAAGAACCAGCAATGCCTCAGATCAAAGCACAATTACAGACCTGTACACGTAAAGCCATGATTATGTCTGGCCAACTGCCTCGATGGTGCTCAAATTTTAATAGCTGTTTTCTGATCCTGAAGTTATGCATGCTTTTGTCACCCCTTAATGACTATTCTTGGCAAACAAATTTTGTGCCTTACAATTAGTGATTTTTCTTCCTAATTATGGCCTTTTTTCAATTTTCACATGAAATGACAAAAAATTCATGTTTTGCCCTAGAACTAGCTTATTAGTTAATGAAAACTCGTCTAATAGCAGCCTTTTAGATACCCTGTCAAAATCAAAGGCAGTATTCAGAGAAGAGAGAGGTTGCTTTCATATGAACATTCAAAATTAATTTCTGGGTAGGGGCTGGAAATGAAACGTAGGAGGCATAATTTCTTCCAAAAAGATTAAAATAGATATTCTTTCTGCAGTCCAGGGAATTTAAAATTGTTAAATTAATCTCTCTCTCTCTCTCCCCCTCCCTAGTTTGCTCTTTCTCCTCTCTCTCCAGCCTCCTCTGTTTTACCCTGATTTGTACCTTTTCCTTTGCCCCTGACATATACCCATCCCCTGAGATTTAAACTGGAAAACAGGAAAGGATTAATCTCTGGCGTTAGGATCTGCTCGTTTCAATATTTCTATATAATCAACTATCAGGGTACTTAAATCTCTACCTAGGGTTAGATGATCTAATTTCTACTCTCCACCCCCCGCCAAGACATATTTGGGATGCTGCTTTCATTGGCAAGGACACACTGACCTAAGACAAATCTCCTTCCTACCCGTTCTTCAGTTTTTAAACCATAAATACGGCACACTGGGAACAGAATCTAATATCATCCCCCCAAATAAGCATCCCTATTCTCTCTGGCAGATGCAGTCTGGTTCACTTGGCTGGGTTTGTTAATAACACGGAAAGAAAGCGAACTTTATCAAAAAGTAGTGACTCATTTTCCTCATCCGGTAAAATCCATAAAAGATTTAGGCACGACCCAAACAATTTACATCTTAAATATTCATGCCCCAGTCCCAGCCCTGAAATGACATTTAAATTGTGTCTGGGGAATCTGTTGTGAGCTAACTGTCATGGCCCACTTCGAAGGGCTTCAAAGACTAGGAGAGAGAAAGGAATATGCAGACCTGTTTTCCATTTCAGAGATTTACGAGGTAGCAAATGAAATTCGCTCCTGGTCTCAGATGCCCTCCTGGGAGAAGAAACTCTGTCCAAATCCAATAAATAAGGCACTCTGTGTCAGCAAGGACTATGGTAGATGATATTAATGTTCGGGTGATGCTGGGTCTTCTCTGAAAGGTTCTTTTATTATTATTATTATTGTTGGGGATTCATCAAGGGTACATAGAACCAGGTTACATTGATTTCTTTTGTTAGATAAGAACCCTCCTGTAGTTGTGTCCCACCCCCAAAATGTGTACCACACTCCATGACCCCCACCCCCTCCTTCCTTCCCTCCCCATCCCCCACCCCCCACCACATACTAGGACCTTAATTGTCCTCATATCAGAATTGAGTACATAGGATTCTTTTCTTTTGAAACAGAGTCTCACTATGTCACCCTGGGTAGAGTGTCATGACATCACAGCTCACAGCAACCTCCATCTCTTGGGCTTAAGCAATTCTCTTGCCTCACCCTCCCAAGTAGCTGGGACTGCAGGCACCCACCTCAACCCCTGGCTATTTTTTCGTTGTAGTTGTCATTGTTGTTTGGCAGGCCCAGGCTGGGTTCAAACCCATCAGCTCTGGTGCATATGGTTGGCGCCCTAACCAGTACACAGGATTCTTGTTTCTCCATTCTTGTGATGCTTTACTAAGAATAATGTGCTCCACATCCACCCAGGTTCAAACAAAAGATGTAAATTCTCCATCTTTTTTAGTGGCTGCATAGTATTCCATGGTATACATATACCACAGCTCGTCAGGTTCTTTCAAAGCAGAGTTTCTCCACCTCTGAACTATTGACATTTGGAGATGGCTAATCCTTTACAGTGGGGGACTACTCTGCACATTGTGGGGTGTTTAGCAGCACCCCTGGCCTCTACCCTCTAGACACCAGGAGCACCCACACCCTCATTGTGCCAACCAAAACCTGTCTCTAAACATGGCTGAATATCCTCTGGGAGGGAGGGCTAGAGGGGGAGAAAACAAAATCTCCTTGGGTTGAGACCAGTTTCAAAGGCAAAGAACCCTTGTCTCTGCTTCATGCTAAACTGAATGAGTTGACTTTTTTCTTTTGGCTTTTTTGTTGAAGTATAGCATGCATATAGAAAAGGCTATGAATTTTGGGTACATGAGTACCTAAAATCAACCTGGACTTTTCTACACTACCAGAACCCAAGTCAAGAAATAGGACATCGCCGGCTCCTCCGGACACCTGCTGTGAGCTTCCTTGTGGGTACACCCTCCTACGCCCATATGGGACAACCATTCTCCTGGCTCCTTACAGCACAGCTGAGCTTTGGCCGGGCCACTTTTTGCACAAGAACTATGTCACCTTCCTGAGGCTGTCATTCATGAGACAAAAAAAGAAAAGATGGTTCTAGGCACTATTTCATTTTAAACATTAGGGATAAAGCCCTCTTGGGGCTTCCATTCTCAGGAAAGACAAGCATCAAACAGGTTAACAAATAAAATTACCAAGACACTTCCAAACAGTAATACACATGAGGAGAGAGGTTTTGCAAGGTCATGTATTAAAGAGTAGGCCAAGAGGGGACCCACTCAAGATAAGCAGATCAAGGAAGATTTTTATGAGGAGCTAATATCTGAGTTACAACATGGAGAATGACAAGAAAGCAAGTATGTGAAGAATGGGGAGAAGAATAGTCCATGTGGGGAAGGCCACAAGGAAAAGACTGGAAGGAGGAGGGAGAATGACGTGTTTACGAAGGATAAAGGGGTCTGGTGTGGCCGGACATTGGTGAGCAAACTCAGGAGCAGCAAGGGAGGATGCTGGAAAGGCGGGTGGAAGCTAGATTACCGGAGGTTTGCAGGCACAGCTAGGAGGCTGACGTTTATCCAGGGGGTAATGGAAAAAGATTATAAGGGCTGAGGAAGGGGTGACACAATCTGGATCATATATTAGCACAAAGAAACACAAAGGAAGCTAAATCACACTAGCCCAGCTCAGGAATGGCCCTTAAGCAAGTTGGACAGCTTGTGAAACACCATAGCTAACTCTCCATCCTGCCTTTCTTCACATAGCTGTAATAAATCCTTGTTCGGTGGTCTCTTCCCTCTGGGCATTTCAGGAGTCCCCAGCCTTTTTCCTGGATCGTAACCACTGCCTCCTCTCCTCCCAAACAAAACATACCAATTCTGCATCCCATTTGCTGGGTGGATGGTTGGAGAATAATAAAATAATTGATGCTGAGACCTTAGTGGCTGTTGACATGCAGGTATTTTTTAGAATGATACATAATTGTTTTAAATTTCCATAGGTATGCATGTCCATATAGCAATAAATAAGAGAAGAAAAGACAACATAACTATAGCCCCATCAAGGCAGAAATTATCACTAACAGCACTTTAATGAGTCTCTCTCTTCTTCTTTTTTTTTTCTTTAGAAAAGTAGGCAGAGTGAATTTTTTTCAACCTGTGATGGTATGGCCTGATTAATAACATTTTGGGGGTTAAACATACACCCGTGGCTCCCTTTCTTCGTGGCTACAGTGTTCTACTGTATGACAAAACAACAGTGCTTGCATTTAGACAAAGATATTCCTCCCCCTAATCCAAAGAAACAAAGTGACTGGAGTATCCAGCACTACCTATGGGCAACGTGAAGGAAGAGCAAATGAATAGAAAGCCTATTATTCCCTTTAATCACATTTTATGATTTTAGAAAGAGATAAATAATTATAAAATTCCTAAATTATGATATCTTTCTTTAAAATGACTCAATAGGCTAATGGACTGGTCTACAATAGGGGTACACCATTCAGTGTGTAAGAGGTAGGGACCCTTCTTCAACCAATTTTTTATTCAAAAAGACCCTCTGTTATCCACATCTTGGGAAGTCAACTCAATCATTATTTGCTCATTTAGTGAGCACCATTTAGTGAGCACCTACTATTTGCCAACCACTACTCTAGGAGCTTGGAGTATGTCAGCGAACAAAACAGAAAAACATCTCTTCACTCATAGGGTTTGCCTTTTTGCAGTGGGACAAATGACAATAAGTAAATTAATGGCATATTAGGTAATACGTGCTATCCAAGAAAGAAAGTGTAGAACAGATCTAGAAGGAGCAAGAATGGTCAGAACATGGAGTGGAAGCAGGTCACCGTGTTGAAATAGCAACATTCGAGCAAAGAATTAAAGGATGTGAGGGAGGAAGTGAAGAGGAAACTGGAAGTCCTCCCATTAGAGGAAATATTAATGCAAAGAACCCAAGGTGAGAGAACACATGGCTGGTGGCTGGAACAGTGAGTGAGGAAAGCTTAAAAGGGAAGCCCAGGGAGGATGGTGGAGCCAGATCACAGAGGGCCTTGCAGACCATTGTAACAAATTTAGCTCTTACTATGGTCAAAATGAAAAGGCTCTGAGGCAAAGGAATAACCTGATCTCACATTTTAACAGGGTTAATGGTTGCTATATTGGGAATAGATTGAGTAGGGATAGGGCAGAAGCAAGTTATCCAAGTGAAAGATTATGGTAGCCAAGGTCAAGGGAGGTGGAAAAGTGGTTGAACTTTAGATATATTTTGAAGGAAAAGTTGAACAGGATTTCCTGCTAGATTGGACATGGGATACAAAGAAAAGAGAATTTTTTTAATTTTTAATTTTAATTATTATGAGTACATAATAATCACAGATATAGATGTTTTGATACAGGGTATCAATCAGGGTCATTGGGGGTATCCATCAGCTCAAGCATTTGTCATTTCTTTGTGCTAGGAATGTTTTAAAATATATATTTTAACCATCCTCACTTTATGCCCTCCCTCCTTGCTACCTTTCCCAACCTCAGGTAACTATCACTTTACTCTTTCTTCATGAAATCAATTGTTTTAATATTTAGCTCCCACATGAGTCAGAACATGCAAGACTTGTCTTTCTATATTTGGATTATTTCATTTAGCACAATGTTCTTCTGTTCCATCAACATTGTTGCAAATAACAGATTTTCATTCTATTTTATGGCTGAATAATATTCTATTGTGTATATGTCCACCTTTTCTATATCCATTCACCTACCAATGGACATGTAGGTTGATTCCAAACATTGGCTTTTGTGAATAGTGCTGCAATAAACACGGGAGTGCAGATACCCTTTGAGATACCAATTTTCTTTCTTTTGGAGATGTACCTAGCAATGGTATTTCTGGGTCATATAGTAGTTCTTTGGAGGGTTTTTTTTAAGGAACATTCTTACTTGACCTGATTATTTTCAAGGATGGAGTTGCCATCAAATAACATGAGGAAGGCGAGAGTAAATTTAGGTGGAGAGGGAGATCAGAAGTTTGGTTTTAGACATGTTGAGCTCGAGGTGTGTCTATTGACATCCAAGCTAGTTTAGAAATACAGCTCTGGCGTTCAGGAGAGAGGTTCAAACTGGAGAAATACGTTGGAATCATCAGCACAGAGATGACATGAGACTAGATGAGATCAAGACAGAATATAGACAAGATAAGAAGAGGATCAAACACTCAGATCACTGCCCTTCCACAGAAAAGAGTTTGGAGAGATGAGGAGCCAGCCTAGGGCACTGAGAAATACCAGGGAGTGACAGAAGAGGAAATCAGGGCAGCATAGTAACCTAGAAGTCGCAAAAGAAGGGTGTCAGCAACTGTGTCAAGTACAGCCAGTGGGTCAAGCAACCATGAAAGCCAAAGTGGAGGTTGCAGAGGCATTTTCAGTGTCATAACGGGGACTAAAGCCTAACTGGAGTGAGGTTTCTGAAAATAGAAAAGGAGGAACTAAAAAAAGGGAACATACAAAATTCT
Organism: Loris lydekkerianus; assembly: GCA_963574355.1. NCBI lineage: Eukaryota > Metazoa > Chordata > Mammalia > Primates > Lorisidae > Loris > Loris lydekkerianus. The sequence continues at coordinate 7,011 of CAUYPK010025673.1, read as the reverse complement.
TTGAGATTTGATGCAAAAAAATAAAAGGAGTGAAGTGATAGCTGGTAGAGAAACTAGAGTCAAGAAAAAAGATATTTGTGTGTGTATTTAGAATATTTTATTTTGGAATAGTTTTAGATTTATAGGATCATTTTGAAGCTAGGACAGAGTTATCAGATATTTGATACTCGGTTTCCCTATTACTACTGTCTTATATTAATATGGTACATTTGTCCCAATTCATGAACCAACATTGATATGATATTATTAACTGCACTCTGTAGTTTCTTCAGATTTCCTTGATATTCCTCTAATGTATTATTTCCATTCCAGGATCCCAGGATACCATGATACATTCAGTGATCACATTTTTTAGGCTTCTCTTGGTTGTGACAGTTTCTCAGACTTCGCTTGTTTTTTTATGGCTTTGACAGTTTTGAGGACTATCTGCTGAGTATTTTGTAGAAAGTCCTTCATTTTGGATATATCTTATGTTTTTCTTATGATTTTAGACTGAAGTGTGGTGATGTGTTTTGGAAAAGAAGACCACAGGGATAAAGTGCTAATCTCATCCCACGGTAGCAGGACACAGTCATACTATCAATATGACTTGTCACTGTTTTTTTATTCTCTTGAAGAAATCTTGCTCTTTCTCTATTCTTTTCTTCCCCAACTGTACTGAGGTATACTTGACAAAATTTAAGGTGTACAATATGACACTTTGAGACAATTAGCACTATTGGTATTAACTGTGATCACCTGGTTTGAGGTGGCGTTCATCAGATTTTCTCCCTGCAGTGTCTCCCTTTCCACATTCCACTCTTTGGAACAAAATCACTGTGTGCAACCTACATTTTAGTGATGCTCCATCTCCTTAAGGATGTAGTATCTACATAAATTATTTGTAATTCTTCTGCATGTGAGATTTTGCCTCTTCTCTCCCATTTATTGATTTATTCAATTATTAATTTATATCACTATGGATTCATGGCTATCTATTTTATATTGAGTTATAATTCAATACAACTTTACTTTTTCGTTCAAATTATCCCAGCTCTGGCCACCAGGAATTCTTTCACTTGGCCCCTGTATCCCTTTGATATACTCGAATAATTATGAAATTTTGTTATTGTTGTTGTTGTGTTTTACTACTTTTTTGCTTTCTAGCTATAAGATACTCCAGGTTTATCTTATATATTTCTCATCCCAGCCCTAAATCAGACATTGCTCCAAGGAGCCTGGCTCAAAGGGATGTTTTTAAGATAAAAGAAATATTAACCTGTTTACATAATAATGAGAATTATCTAAAAAGGAGACAACATCATTGTGTAGGAGGAAAGAATTGATGGCATGATGTCTCTAAATGCCCACAGATGGGATTTAGTCATGGAGCAGAGAATATCTCTAGGTAGGAGCACAAATAGCTCACCTGTGGGCACAGGTGGGCAATCAGAGAGGGTGAGTAAAGATGCCAAATGTGCAGAGATGAGGATGTGAGACTCAGTGTGAATTCTCTTCTGATTGTTTCATTTTTCCAGATGATATATGAAGTACAGTCATCAGCTGAGAGTGATAAGGGGAGGGGATGGGATTTGAGAAGAGACTTGCATAAGAGCTAAGAAAGTGGGATTTCCCCAAAATAATTAGAAATAGAACTACCATGCTATCCAGCAATCCCATTATTGCAGTGGTTCTCAACCTTCCTAATGCTGTTGCCCCTTTAATACAGTTCCTTTGGGTCGCAACCCACAGGTTGAGAACCGCTGCACTATTGGGTATTTATCTGAAAGAATTAAAACCAGGATCTTAAAAAAATACTAATGCGCCAATCTAGGCTACATCACTAAAATCACACTAGCCAAAATGAGGAGATGATCTAAATGGTAAAGGAAATATGGTGTATACATATCATTCAGCTTTTAAAAAAGAAGGAAATCCTACAATATACAACAGCATGAATGAACTTTGAGGATGTTTTGCTTAGTAAAATAAGCCAGTCACAAAAAGGCAAAAACTGCATGATTATATATGCAGACATATCGTAGTACCTTTATGAGGTACTTAGAGTAGTCAAATTCATAGAAACAGAAAGTATTACAGAAGGGTGGCTGCCAGGGGCTGAGGGAAGGGAGTCATGGGAAGTTGCTAATCAATAACATCTCAATCGTACAAGATAATTCAGTTCTAGACATATGCTATACAACATTATACCTGTAGTTAACAATATTGTATGATACAATTAAACCGTTATCAAAAGGGTAGGTCCTGTATTAAATATTCTTACCACAATAAAAAGTTAAAGAAATAAAAAAGAGAAGATACAATTGACTAGGAAAATGCCATGTGATTGCCTGGCAGTATTGAGGGTCCATTCAAAGTTCCTGGAAATGTCAGAGAAGTTTCGTACAATTCTTCAGACACATTTGGCTTCTAGAGGGCAGGTTCAGGGTAGGCAGAGTTGAACTGAACCAGGATTGTGACTTGGCCAAGCACACAATGCAAGAGAGAGGAGTCAAGAGGGTAGGCAAGGGGGTTATTACAATGACTGGCGATGGCTTTGAGTTGGAAAGGTAGAGAAGAGAGGATTTCTCGGGGTGGATAAAGGGGATCAATGGTTTAGAGCTCCACATAACTAATGACAGGTAGAGAAAGGTGAAGAACACAAGCAAAGAACACTTTAACTCTGGCTCCACCCCTGCCAGGCTGCGTGACTTTGGACAAGTTATGAAACCTCCCTGTCTCCTCACTTACTCAAGAGCTGTTGCCAGGTGCAGTGTCTTACTTCTGTAATCCTAGCACACTCGGAAGCCAAGGCAGGAGGATTCCTTGAGGCCACCAAGAGTTCGAGATCAGACTGACAAAGAGCAAGACCCCCATCTCTACTAAAAATAGAAAAATTAGCTGGGCAGGAGAGCAAGCACCTGTAGTCCCAGTTATTCGGGAAGCTGAGGCAGGAGGATTGCTTGAGCCCAGGAGTTTGAGGTTCCAGTGAGCTATGTGATGCCACTGTACTCTACCCAGGGTGATAGAGAAAGACAATTAAATTAAAATTAAAGTTAAGAACAGTCAGCTCAGCACCTGTGGCTCAAGCGGCTAAGGCACCAGCCACATACACCTAAGCTGGCGGGTTCGAATCCAGCCCGGGCCCACCAAACAACAATGACAGCTGCAACCAAAAAATAGCCGGGCGTTGTGGCAGGTGCCTGTAATCCCAGCTACTTGGGAGGCAAAGGCAGGAGAATTGCTTGAGCCCAGGAGTTGGAGGTTGCTGTGAGCTTGTGATGCCACAGCACTCTACCCAGAGCAACAGCTTGAGGCTCTGTCTCATTAAAAAAAAAAAAAAAAAAAAAATTAAGAACAGTCTTAAGAGAGCCTGCCTCCTAGAGTGTTGTGGTAAGGACCAAATGAAATAATGTTGTTAACAGTCTTAGAATAGTGGTTCTCCAAATGTGGTTCCTGGACCACCAGCATCAGTGTCACCCAGGGATGTGTTAGAGAAACACATCCTCAGGCCGTTCCCCAGATACCTACTAAATTAGAAATTCTGGAACTTCATTACTTTCATTTTTATTATAATTAATATTAGTACTGTGAAATAGCTTTTTAGGGCAGGAATTTACTTAAATAATAATAAATACCATTTATCAATCACTGATAAGTTTCCAAGCAATAAACTGAGCATTTTGTATACATTATTTTAGCTAATTGTGTCAATAATCTCAGAGGTAGTTTTTTTAATTATTCCTAATTTACAGATGATGAAACTCAGTGTGCTATAAATAGCACTGTGTAGAAAGATTAAGATTCAGACTTACTCTTTGGAACTTTAGTTTTAGTCTTCTCAACCAAGGGTAAAATAAATTTGTTATTACCAACAATAAAAATTATATGATCAATGGTTTTGTGAATTTTGAAAAACTTTTAAATGGCATTGTGAGTTTGAGAACCAAGGACGTACTAACCAATTAGAATTAGTTAAAAAGCAGTTTTGTTTTCTTAATTTCACAATTTTTGTTTGGGGGGGGGTTGATTTAGAAGGGGCTTTGAGATAGAATCTCACTCTGTAGCCCTAGGTGGAAGGTCCTGGCATTGTAGCTCACAGCAACTTCAAACTACTGGGCTCAGGAGGTCCTTTATCCTCAGCCTCCATAGTAGCTGAAACTATAGACACCCGCCACAACGTCCAGCTATTTTTTTTTTATTTTTAGTAGAGATGGGGTCCCACTCTTGCTCAGGCTGATCTCGAACTCCTGAGCTCAAGCAATCCTCCCCATGAGCATCCCAGAGTGCTAGGATTACAGGTGTAAGCCACCTTGCCTAGCCGTATGTACTTTGTTTTAGTACAGATTGATTGGAAAGCATTTTCAATCAATGGACACCAACAGTGGCATTGAGAAAGGCCTATCACATATGATGATGATGATGATGATGATGATGATAAAGCCTCCAATAAATCATCCAAAAACTTGATGACAAGCCAACTTTCTTAGTGTCTTTTCTGAATCACAAAATGATACTGTTTTTTAACAAAAAGAATAACCTTTCAAATTTAATATATATGAAAAGTTTCTCAATGTCTCCAGTAAATTAAAGAAATAAAATACAAAGCTACACCTACCATTTTTCACTCAACAAAGATGAAACACCAAAATAGTATGGGTAGAATTGCAGAAAATATTTTATCCATTGGCAATTAAGCCACATCTAAAATCCTTTGACATCAAAATTTTATTTCTACCAAAATTATAGAACTGAAAGAAACTTTCTTATCAATATACTGATTAACTCTGTCATTTTCTACGTGAGGAAACTGAAGCACAAGGCACTACCCAAGATCACACAATGAAACACAGGTACATTCTTTTTATCTTTCTTAAGATCTTCCCAAGATGACCATAGAATATACGGTCCAGGAGTTCCTAGTCCCCGCATTTTATATCATTTGTGTTTAGGAAGAGTTCAAGATTCCTCATACGTAAAGTTTTATGTAACATGTTCACCAACTCTCTTCATTATCTTATAACTATTTAAAAAAAAAATACTGATCCACTGATTGACCAAATTATTTTGACCAACAGTGTGACGGCAGAATTGAATCAGTCTTCTTCAAATTTCATGCCTTGTCTTTTTCACCTTTAGAAACAAAAAGTGATTGGCATATTAGTAGGCACCTGGAATGCACCTGATACTTTGACGTTCCCCCAAATTAGAAGCTTCTGGAGTACGGTGATCCTATCTTGCTTTCTGTCTTCACCACCTTGGACTGTGCCTATTACCCAGCAAGGGCTCAATGAATTCAATAATTGACTGGAAAGAGAAGAAATAAGCCAGCCACCAATAAATAGGACCTACTACTCTAGGAAGAGGTCAACATTTGCAATATTATTTTTAAAATTCTTGGAAGATACCCCATACATGAAAAGTATTTATGAAAAACAGATTGAAAGTCAACATAATCCATATTTATGGCTCATGCCACTCACTCACCCCACATGCCAGGGCAGCTTTACCTTCTGTGGGGATGTCCTTGGACTCCAGTCCACCTGTCCATTTAATTCCATACCACCCTTGCAGAACCTAAGAAGTTTCTTGTCCTTAAGTCAGAAAGTCAACTTTTATCCAGAAAAGCCTATTCTCCTCATGTGGGAAGTGTCCTGATAAATCCACGTTGTGGTGACCTAGAGAAGTAGGAGCAAGAAAATGAAATTCAATGTCTTGTTTTGATTCAGTCTCACAAGAGTGAGAAGTCACTATGGCTCCAAGCCAAATATGAGGGATCTGTCCCCATGACCCAGCTACTTCCTGCTAGGCCCCTCCTTCCAACACCACCACCTTGAGGATCAAATTTCAGTATGAATTTTGGTAGAGACAAACAAATCATGTCTAAACCGAGAGCATGCCACTAGGATCTAAAAGCTACTTCAGCCTCATCCAAGCCCTACAAACACCACCTAAGAGAAGTAAGGGAAGCCTCGTTGAAATCCCCTTGAGTTGAAGCCCAGATTTATGTCTTACTAGCTGCATGACTTCCATCAGATCATCACTTCTCTGAGCCCCCATGTACTCAGCACCAAAACAAGGATAATATAAGTACCTACCTTACAGGACTGCGGTGAGTCCTAAATGAGATAATGTGCACAAATGTTCATAAATTGTCATTTGTACTGCCACTGCCCTAATCAGTCAACCATGAATACTGTCCTCATGGGCTTTCTTCATCCCCACACTGATATGGTCAATCACTTTTTCCTCTCCTACCTTGAGGGCCGTCTTCTCCATAGCACCTCACTAAATCCACAGATTCAAGCTTTGCACAATCCTTCTCTAACCACGCCAGTTAATGATGGTAATAATAACAATGTCAGCTAAAATTTACTGAGGGTTTACAGCGTACATGGCATTTGCTAAGCATGTCACAGGTGCTATCTCCAATCCTCATACAACCCTGCGTGCAATGGACCTTCCATCGTAGACTCCCTCTTGTAAGAAACTGATTCTCACACCATTAATAAGTGATGAAGTTGTAATTCATGCCCAGACAATCTATATCCAGGGCCTTTTCTTTCATCCAAATTTCCAGTATCTTCTCTCTCTCTTGAGAAAATCATATGTAGCGTGCCTGAGCCTCTAAGGTTCCATGTGATTTAATATTCAATCTTGAACTAGGATACTTAGGTTACCCTCCCTGTCCTGAGGTCTAACAGAGTGCATAGTCTGATGCCAGATTCCTGGTAAATGCTTGCTAGCTGAATAACTTGAACCTCTTCCTCTCTATTTCCAGAAACTATCAGTTAAAAAAACTAATGTGATAAACCTAATCACGCCGGCAACCGTGAGTACAAGCAGCAGTGAGACTGCAAACTGGAAAGGCCTTACCTGTGAACTTTTTTGGTGTTCTTGGACTAGGCGCTCAGTTCAGCTGCATTGGGGAGAGCTTGAGCAAAAGTGTGGAGAACTTTGGGCATTGTCTGGGACCCCAAAAGGAGCCACTGAGCTGGGCTAAGTGAAAGCCATTGTGTGGAAAAACTGCTC